>PVJA010034957.1:0-22155 GCA_004027025.1 Myocastor coypus
AAAAAAAAAAGATTTGTGGATTGTCTTTTCACTTTGTTGGTAATTTCTTTTGAGGTGCAAAAACTGCTTAGCCAGAGGAGGTCCCATTTGTTGATTCTTTCAAGTGTTAGATGTGCATTTTGATTTTTGCCCATGAACTCTTTGCCTACTCTGATGTCTTCAAGATTTTCTCCCATTTTCTCTTCCAGGAGATTTAATGTTTCTCTTTTAATGTTTAGATCTCTAATCCATTTTGACTTTAGTGCATGGTGATAAACCTGGGTCTAGTTTTAGTTTTTGGCATGTGGAGAGCCAGTTTTTCCAGCACCACTTGTTAAAGAGGCTATCTTTCTTTGAATAAACGTATTTGGCCCCTTTGCTGAAAATAAGGTAGCTGAGTGTATTTGTATTTGCTTCTGCATCTTCTAATCTATTCCATTGATCTTCAGGTCTATTATTATTATTATTATTATTATTATTATTATTATTATTATTTTCTTTTTTTGCTAATACCATGCTAATTTTATCACTGTAGCTTTATAGTATAATTTTAAGTCAGGAATTGTAATGCCTCCTGCCCAACATTGCCTTTGCAATTCTGGATCTTCTTCTCGGTTCAATTTTCCACACTGCAAAAAACAGGACAAAGCAAAAATCCTGATTTCCTTTCAGCAGGAAAAAGCCTATCTATCCTTGAAATTAGGTGTAAATAATGATATTAATAATCATACTAATAATAATCATACTAATGTTATTGCTGTGCATAATTCAAATATGTTATGCGTAATGAAAAAAAGCTAGGGAGACACTCATTAAAACCCAGGTAGCTCTTTTTTTTTTTTTTTGTCTTTTTGAGACAGGGTCTCGCTATGCAGTTGAGGCTGGCCTTGAGCTCACTTTTGTAGCCCAAGCTGGTCTCGAACTCGCACCAATCCTCCTGCCTCAGCCTCCCGAGTGCTGGGATTACAGGCGTGAGCCACCACGCCCGGCAACCCAGGTAGCTCTTGCTGTCATGCTGTTATTTAATAATTTTCTGGAAGTTCTAGCAGGTATCAAAACAAAGAAAGACAGCATACTAGAGGTGGAAGACCACACTTTCATTATGGCTTCTCCCTGGAAAAACCTATGAGGACTGAGTAAACTAACAGAAAATTTGAAATAAAAGGACAACCAAGCTTAAGGGAAATATGTTTAAAAATCAATAATTAATAGTTTTGTTATTGTTGTTGTTGTTGAGACATCTCACTATGTAGTTCAGGCTGGCCTTGAACTCACTACGTGGGCTAGGCTGGCCTTCAACTTGCAGAGATTCTGCTGCCTCAGCCTCTGAAATGTTGGCCTTACAGGCATGCAATATCACCACAGAAAAAACAAAAAAATAAGAAAATAGCTTTTTTACATAGCATTACTAACCAGTTGGAGTAGGTCATAGGAAAATGTCAACAATAAAAACACCTTTTAAAATCACCCTTTCTGGACTTACTAACAAATTAGTTTCATTATGATTTTTCTTTCCTACAGACTGAGCTATTATTGTAGGGAGAAAAAGAACATTCCCTGCGTAAGGCGTACTCTCACAGGCAGCTCCTTGCTGTTGGAGAACAGCCGCCCTCCCCCTACTCCTGCAGCCTTCCTCTTCAGAGCCAGCCAAGCTGAGCAGAAGGAAGTTTCTGTGGCCATCTGAATGAGTATAGACTTACTCTCTAGTCTCTAGTGCTGCGGCCTTGGTGCCGGCCTTCATGTGATCCAGAGGGCCAGAGGACCAGAACTCCCTGGCTGCAGTGGGGTGGGCGATTTTCAGGGAGCTCGATGGATCCCCTGGGACATGTGAAGAAGGGGTAGGGGTGGAAGATGGGGATCTCAGGAGACAGCAAGATCAGCAAAGGAGAGACTCAGTGGTCTCTCCTCCTTGTGGGTGTTGCAGTACAATGAATGGAGTCACACCTTCTGGTCCTGTGCCTAGAATTGTCCTAGACTCCTGTACTGCATCTCTTCTTTCTCCATTTTCTCCATAAATTGACTCTGTCCTGCTCTCTGCCTGAAAGCTGAGCTGTACAGCTACCTCAGAAGCCTCCCTTGTCCTCCCTGTTTCCCATTGGATTCTACAGGAGACCCAGATATGGGGACCAGCCTTCTCCATAGTAGCGAGGGGTCTCCTTGGGATCTAACTGCCTCATACACTGAGCTCTGGGAGCTTTACAGCCCCACTGGTACAGCCCAGTGTGCTGTCCATCCCCTGTGGGCTCCCTATGCCTGTCCACCTGCATAGACAAGTCCTTTATTAAGCTTTCTCAAATTAATTATAATTAATATGGGTCATCTGGGGAGCTGGAGAGATAGCTCAGGGGCACGAGTGCCAGGCAGGCAAAGTGCAAGGTCCTGAGTTTGATCCTGAGTTGTAGGGGGGAAAAAAAGGGTCATCTGTTTTCTGGCAGCAGACCAACATAAATACTTACCTGACTCTTCAGTAAAGTGACTGCTCATATCTGTAGCAGAGCTTATGGAGCTTGGCCTGGGGAAGGTGGGTGGGTGGTCCTTGGAATAAGAAGGGCAGCATCTGATTACCAGCTAGACCATGCCCAAGGAGGTTTCCACCTTGAACTGTTAGGAAGGGAAAGAGCCACCAGCAGGCAACATCCCAAACACAAAACCATGTTTCCATGAACTTCTGCTCACAGGGCAGTGAGGTAGCTCCTGGCATGGTGGACAGAGGAGGGACCCTGTCCCAGTTATATTCAGACACATGTAGAGACAGATGGCTGTGTGTTTGGTAGAAGCTGTGAGAAGAAAGGGAGAAGCTTTTTCCTTTACATTACCAGGTGTTTGCATATATAGCTTTATAGGAGAGTCAGCACAGTAGTCTTCACTTTGGACAACTGGAAGAGTGGTGGCCAGGGTAGTGTGTTAGCAAGCCCCCGGAATGAGGCTGCCTGCTTCCTCCACCCCCTTAGCTTGGCTCCCCAGGCACAGAGCCAGAATGTGACTTGAGACTTAGAGCTGACATTTGTTCTCTGTACATCAAGCACTATGTAAACTAGAAAGTTTGCTGGCTAGATGTGGCTGTTAATTTTATGATTCCTGTCTCCTCAGACATGTCTGCTCAGACCCACCCTTGTCAGTCTGGCCCCAGGTTTCACTCTGCCCAACCCAGCACCCACCCTTTGGGAAACAGCACCCCTGTGGGAATTTTTGGTCTTTACTTCCATTAGCTTGGTGCTGGAGAAGCATTAAACCAAGTAAAGGAAAATAATATTTCTTCTATGGGTTTTATGTCCTGGTGGGTTAACTTTCCCACAGTGGAGCTGAAACCTAGAGTTGAATTTGTGTTTCCTGTCAGGACTATGGGGAAAGAAGTACTGCTCAACAGCAGGCGCAGCCAGGGAGGTCCAGCTCACACTGTCCTGTGCACACTATGACCATCCCAGTTGCTTGTGCGGCTGGCCAGAGGCTCTGGATGTCTCTCTAGCATGGCACCCAAGCCCCACACATCAAATTGCTGGTGCAGTTCTGCTCACAGTACATTGACCCCATGGTTCAGGACAGTGGTCGGGATTTCAGTGCAGGAATTATGGATACAAACATCCACACCACAGCAGGCCTGGAACTGTGCATGCAGGAAGACAGCATAATCTTTCTCAAGTTGCCTGATCCTCACTCATAGTCACTGCTGAGCTTTGTTGTCCTTTTCCCTATGGGTGTAAGAATTACTCTAAGATCAGTCACTGTTTGTCTATTTGTTTTGAGACAAGGTCTTGCTATTGGTTCAGGTTGGCCTGGAACTCACAGCAATCTTCCTGCCTCAGCATTGGAGTACTGGGATTATAGGTGTGCACTACCACATCCAGCATATCAGTCACTTTTGAGGTTTCATTTTTCTGTCTTTCTGAATTTGCATTTCATTGGTTGTTACTGGATGTGCTGGCCTTTGTGTACTGTACCTCTGTGTGTGTGTGTGTGTGTGTGTGTGTGTGTGAGTCTGATGGGGAGACTGCTGAGGATCACAGGTGGTTCAGGGAATAATGGCCTGGTAGGGACAGTCATATGTGCTAGAGGACATGCCTAGCAGGCATCTCTTAGGAACGTGATTCATTCTCATTGGAAACCTGTCGCATGTGTCTATCTGTCTGTCTGTCTGTCTGTCTGTCTATCTATCTATCTATCTATCTATCTATCTATCTATCTATCTCCTATTTAGCTAGGATCTTGTTACATAGTCCAGGCTGGCCTCCAATTTATGGTGATCCTTCTGCTTCAGCCTCCCAAGCACTGGGATTATAGCTGTGCACCACCCAGTGTAACTTCACCTGGAACTTTCTGATTTCCACCTCTGCCACGGAAGTGGTTATGGATTCAAGCCAATGCTATGAGCCTTATAGGGGTCCATTCTCAAGTATTCTGTGGACATTGGACAGGGAGTCATTTCACACTAAGCAACATTCCCAGGACTTTTTGTTTTTGAGTAGGGTCTCATTAACTCATTAAGTGGCACAGGCTGGGCTTGAATTTGAAATTCTCCTACCTCAGTCTCCTGTGTGCTGAGATTACAGGTGTGTACTACCACACCTGGTTTCAAGTAATTTTTGAGTATCTTGGTCTAATCATGTCTGTAGGAGACTAAATCTTTACTTTCATGCAATAACTTCTTCTAAACTGTCTGCTTCCTCAGAACTGCTCTCTCCTGGGTTTCTAGGAATTCTCTGCTGGACAGCATCTGCCTGTGTGGGTTTTGGAAGAAGCATTCAGATGGTCCGTGAGGCAGCCTGGGTGTCCACTGAGGCAGCTGGCACTCTGGGAGCAATATCTTCCAGAACCGGCCTGAGCTGCTTTATCCTGTTATCATTTTTGCAATTTTCATGATTGTGTGCCCAGACAAGGACCAACCATTAGCTCTTTCTGTCCCTTGGTATACACCTGTCTCCTGCTTTGCTACAGAAGATCAAGTCAGTCTTGGCTGTCAGAGTCTGATGAAGAAGCCCCTCGGGGTAGACTGTGTTATTCAAACTACCACTTCCCTGCTCACAATGCACACAACACCACAGAAGAGTTTACATCCCCACCCTTTGAACTTTGAAGCAGCCTCATTACTTGGTTTGGCCAGTAAGTGAAGTGACATTGTCACTTCTGAGTGGAGCCTTTGGAGGCAGTCTGCCCTTCTCTGTCTCTTCCCTGAGGACACTGGAACGGATCCTGGAGTGAAGGATGAGGGGTGGCACTGCAGCTGACCCATGTTGCATTGCAAGGAGGGAACAGGACAGAAGCCTGTCTAATTTCTGACACAACCTTTTCTATGATAGGCCCTTCATCTTCATACTTGTCCACTCTGCCTGCATGTGCCCTGGAGCTGGACACCAGATGAGTGGGAAGTAGATTTAACTAGTCCAGTGATAACGAAACTTTTTAGAACTGTCGGTGATACAAACAGCCAGCTGTGGCAGGCATGCCAGAGGTTTGACATTGCTGACATAATCAGTTCTTGGGTCCCAGAGGCAGAGTCTGGCGCTCCTTCTGCCCCAAATGCCTGACAGAAGCTGGGGCCTGTGCACCTGACTTTGTGCCACTGCCTGCCCTTTGGCTATGCCTGAGTCTGCTCTCTCCTAGTTGCCCTGCTCCCCAGGGGCCTTGGCTTGGGGTACTAACACTGCATGACTTCAGAGATTTATCAGAGATCAAAGGACACAGCTCAAACCAAAGGTGATCAATTGTTTTATTTTAAATGTTCACATTGCTTGGAAATACACTTGATCATATACAAATTATTTCTATTAAAATAGGAAAGTTTTCTAGCATATTGCATTGAAGACATTTATACACAAGTAATTGCAACAGACATCAGAAATACTGAAATACTCTGAAAGCTTTAAGTGCCCACTTTTCAAAACATTTTGGTATAAAAGCATAACCCTATATATTTCAGAGGGCATATATAATACTGAAAAAGTACTTCATATGAAAACTAAGTTTAGGTGCATACAAACAAGAAGTATTACACTGAATAGCTTATTTCAAACTGTGAAACATTCAAAGTATCCAATTTCTCAGATGACATGCAAACATTTTAATACTCAGCTTGATTATTTTTAAATATATAAACTGTAATTCTTTATACTTCTATATCAAAATAGAACACTTATCTACATTGTGCACATCACAAAAAGCAAATGTATCTTTGTGAACAGCAAGTACTGGGTTAACACATGATTGTCATTTTACAAATATGGCTATTCACCTTCTTCATAATAAAATAGAAAAATCATGTAGTATTTACAGGAACTACTAATTATTTAACTTTTTGGCAATTACATAAAGTAGCAGCAATTGGTTTAAAGATTGATGTTTAAAAACTCTAAATTTAACTCCATGAATACCAAAGAATATATACCTGCTTTTAATATAAAATTGCATAATGAACAATGCTTTGATGCAATATAACTTTTCCCTTTTACAGAAAACATAGGCACAAATCAGAGATTGCTGAGACTGTCACAACACATCAACAAGTGGCAGTGTCCTCTTGTTTAACACAACAGTTGGGATCCTGAATTAAATTTCTGTCAATTAACTTAAATTTGCCTGATGATTTACATAGTAATTTCACAGAAGCTTTATTTTTACTTCATGCTATCTAATAGCAGTGGCTGTTCACCAGTTGCCTGCCTCTGGGTACAGAGGTATCTGTATACAGACATAAACATAAGGACAAACTTAAGGGACTATGAAACGAAGTTTTTGTGATATGAACCCAACAACAGAGTGTGCTCTTTCTTTTTTATTTTATTATTATTTTTTCTTGTTTCAGAACTTTTGTTTGTTTATTTATTTTTATGGCCAGCTTAGCCTGCCCTGAGTGCAGGGCTAGCACAGCATGTGGTGCTGGGGATCGAACCGCAGTCGCTGCAGCCGCCTAAGCTTTCCTAAGCAGACGCTTTAGACCACTAAGCCATCCTGCCGGGCTCCATGTGCTCTCTTTCTAAACAAGTGATCACTTATCAGTGATAGCAAATTTGTTTTAGAGCAAGGGGCCTATCCACTGGGCAAAATGTAAATCATGAGGCAGAGATCACTATAAAGAGGCACTTCCTTTCCTTAGCACTTGTGAGAACACTGATATTTGTAAAAATGAGACAATAACATTACTACCAATATTGGCAGTTAAAAAAAATACTGTGTGGTGAAAAGAGGTGACATGTGCTTTTGCTTGGCCATGATTTGACTACAAACCAGCAGTCCTGAATGTCACTCACAAGGTAGAAGAGTTGGGTTGGGGAACGCTTTGCACCCTGTGTGTGGATCAGCACCCCATCTGGAGCAAGAGCAGGGTGAGGCCCAGGCTGAGGAAAAGAGGGAAGAGGAGCAGGAGGTGGCAGGGAGGCCTGGGCCCAATGCCCACAGATGGCAGGCTGCTGGACACCTGCACTTGGGAAATGATGAGAGCCGAGAGAGGGACGTGGGACGCCAGGGTGGGGCTGTCTGAGTTGATAAGGGACTCAATCTTCTCTGCTTCCTTATTGCAGGCCTCAATCTAGGAAGAAAATGTAAGATCCTTTTAATACAAAGCCATAAATCTATAAACAAGTCAAGTCAGGCAAATTCTACCTATATCCTCAAAGGAGTGTAGCCCCAGAGGAAGCCTTCTCTTTTTATGTAGCATAACATTTTATTATAGTCTTAATTTATTACATACATATAAAAACATTAATGGAAACCAAATTAGAAAAGAAATATCCACAGTGCCCCTGCCATAGTCAACTGCTTTCATCTTTCTATAATACATTTAATTTATTTGGTTTTTATGTGTGGTACTGGAGATCAAACCCAGGGCCTTATACATGTTAGGTGTCACATATTCTATTGCTGGGCTACATACTAAGACAAAAACTGTCTGCTTTTTTGGGTGAGGATTAGGGTCTATGGGGTCTCACACTTGATGGTTTCTTGCCTCAGCCTCCCAGGTAGGTGAGATTTCAGGCATGTGCCACTGTGCGCAGCTGCTAACTGATAATCAAACATCATCTTTCCATGGTTAATTATAGCCCTTGGGAATGTACTTTCAGTGTCTCTGTAAACATAAGTGTGAACCACAAACTGCCTACATTCACTCATCCCTTTCATTTGAGCTTTCACTACTTTAATGCTAAAACTTGGGCCTACTTGAATGAGGTTCCACATGTTCCTACACTATGAGAAAAGTCAGAGCCCACAAGACCAAACTGATAGATCTTGCTGCACAGCAGAAGCATGGCCCTGAGGAGATGAGAGTCTACTGTGGCTTTGCATGACCTGTTCCAGTCTCTCCTTCTGTAGGCCTTGGTCATCTTGTCTGTGCAATAGGTGGATTGGATCTAATGATTGTTTAGGTCCCTTTCACCTCTGTATACTGAGTAACTGGAACTTCCTCTCCCACCTCCTGGCTCTTTTGCATTGCACTGTCAAATGTGCCTTGGCCTCAGCTGCCTGGAAAATGCTCAGTCCATTAGAGACTGCCTTGCTTTCCTCCCACACCTTTCTAATCTTCCCAAATGCTCCCTCTTCTCACCCAGCACCCATAATCCTTCCCCAGTCCAGGTTTGTGCCTCTCTCTCAAGTCCACCAAACTTGATGGCTTCACAGTGTATGCTTAGTCCCACCTGCAAAGCTTTTGGATAGTGGTCAACAGGAATGATGAGGATCACAATTTCAGACTCAATGCTGAAGTATCCAAACACATCACACTGTGGGACAGACACATGCATGCGGATTTTCTCAAGTATGTCCAGAACTGTTATTGGCTTCTTGTTTGTTACCTAGAGAAAGAGAAGATTTCTGTTACCAGAAAGGGAGAATTCCCTTAACAGCCTTTGCTACCTTGCTGCAACGGCCCTGACTAGGCTCTGCTGGGCGAGGTTCTAAGTCTGCAGGTTCCATACTAGGAAGTTTTGCCAGTCTGTGGGGTTTGCAGTCAAGATAAACATTCACCAGAAGAGCTTTTGTGACAGGGACTGTTCTGAGTTACGGGCCACAGGAACATAAAGTCTTTCTATGAAGGTGTTTTAATCCAAATAGGAGGAATTATCTAGGTAGTGGCAAGTGATGGCTGCTACAATTCTGGAGCTCTGTCTCTACAAATAGGAATAGCAAAAAGTCATGTTGCAGAAGGGAAAGGGGCAAAACTACCCAGAGAAGACAGCAAGCTCTAGAAGGACATCTGCTACTCCTGCCACCAGGCTCAGGCTGACCGACTCAGAGCCAAGGTATAGCCAGAAGGAGCAGAAATTGGGAGTCAGCCAGCTATCTGTCCTAGTTCTACAGATAAGGAGTTATAGGGCAAGTAATCCTCCCTCCCTCCCCATCCTCTACTGGGGGCACGACCCAAGAAACATTATGCTAAGAAATTACTTAGGCTGGCCTTCAACTTGTGACCCTCCTGCCTCAGCCTCTGTTATGTTTTTTATCTAGATGTTCCCCCAAAATTTTGTGCAGTCATGGGGCAGGCTTCTAGGATTTTTGGTTGACTGGGATTATGCTGAGATTATGGGTACAAGGGCACCACTCTCCCTAGGGTGGGCAGCCTGCATTTAATACAAAGGAGGGAGTGAGGCTTGCTCTCTGTTGCTCCTCCCTTATTGTTCTTGTTGCTTTTGCTGTTTTCTGCCCCTGTGAACTGCTGCCCTCTGCCATGAGCCACTCTCCCTGAGAGCCAGCCGAGTATGGACTAAAACCCCCACAAATTGTGGGCTAAATAAATCTTTCCCTCCTTAATTCTGGTTGTCAGATATTTTGTCTTAGCAATCAGATAAAAGTAACCAAAACAGTCTCCCAAGTAGCTAGGATTATAGGCATGTGCTATCATATATGGCTAGTAAACTGATTTTCTGAGATTTAATTTCTTCATCTGTAAAATGGAGACATTCTGCTTTCCAGGATTCCTAAGAGGTTTAGCAGTAAGGTTTCAATAGCTAGGGACATCAGCCAATTTACCTTAGCAATAGTGTCCAGTTTTTCTCTGTCAAATAAAACTCTTAACATCCCAGCACATAATGGGCAACAAGCACCTGCAACAAAAGTATTTTGCATGTGTTAATTAAATAAGGAATTCAAACTGTCTGGGGATCATCAGTTTATTCCAGGCCTCAGCTGTTCTCCTGATACCTGTTCCTGTGCATTCATAAAGTCCTTCGCTCATCCCTGTCAGCATCCTTCAGCATGGCATGGGGTGAGGGTGCTGTGGAGTAACAGCGTACAGAGGTAGCAGCCCTCAGGGATATTGGACCTGACCTTGCTGGCCTTCAGACTCACTGTGGGGTCCTGGCACATGCTTTCATTGAGTGTTTGCTTCTCTTTTTCTAAGTGAAAAAAAAAATCATGTATGTATGTATGTATGTATGCATGCATGCATGCATGCATGTATTTGACACAGAGTCTCCCTACACAGCTTAAACTCATAGCAATCCTCCTTTTTCAGCCTCCCCAGCACTGGAATAACAGCTGTGTGCCACCATGCCCAGACTTGGTGGCCAACACAGTGCAGGACTGGCACAGCATGCAGTACCTGTGATTGAATCTGGGTCCATGCACTTGCCAAGCAGGTGCTTAGACCACTGAGCTATCTTGCCAGCCCAGGTCTCTGTTTTTCTGTCAGCAACATAAGAGAACTGGTGTTAAAAAAATAAATAAATAAATAAAATAAAATAAAATAAAAAAGAGAACTGGTGTTTTAGGGCTCTGTTGAGTGTTTGCTTCACCTTCAATTTTCAAAATTATCTTACATTGCTTAAAGAACTGCAACAAGATATAGCATAATCAAATATAGTAGTATACCATATTTTTTCAGGGAGGCTATTTTGGGACTCTCTTTTGTAGCTCAGGCTGGTCTCAAACTCACACTAATCCTTCTGCCTCAGACTCCCAAGTGCTGGATTTATAGGCAAACTTACTATGTTAGTTTAAGGCCAGGCTGGCCTGTAGGGTGAGACCCTGTCTCAAAGCAAAGCAAAACCAAATTCAACAACAGCCCAGATGATACAATAGCTTTTTGAGGCCCACCCAAATGTGATATGTCTGATCAGCATAAGAGTCTCAAGAAGCTGGGCGTGGTGGTTCATGCCTGTAATCCCAGCACTTGGGAGGCTGAGGCAGGAGGATTGGTGTGAGTTCGAGACCAGCCTGGGCTACAAAAGTGAGCTCAAGGTCAGCCTCAACTGCATAGTGAGACCCTGTCTCAAAAAGACAAAAAAAAAAAAGAATCTCAAGAGTTTTTTTAAAAGTTTAAATAAACTAGTCAACTAGTTAAAGTAGTGACTCAGTCTCTGATGGTGGATATGTAAACTTTTATAATAGCACTGCTGCCACCCCAAGTATGGGCAGCCTACCTGGTGGGATGATGGGTTTGCACCCAGGGGTCAAGAGCGAAGGACACTTTACAGCAGCACACTCAGCTACAGAACTGTATTCCGAGAGCACTCCAATAGCCTGGCAGGGCCCATAGTAGTCAACAGCCACACGATCAGAGTAGGCAGCACACACGCTCCTGTAGGTCTCACCATTGTGCCCACAGACGGGCTCTGCGGCTGTGCAAAAAGGCTGAGGGAAACAAATCATATTCAGGCTGGCTTGAAAACTCTGATAAACCCTTCCTAAGTAAAGAGCATACTTTCCTTCTTTCATAAATGAAAAGACACAGGTATGGAGTGTAGGGAGCCTTGTAAATTCTTGGGCTGGGCTAAGTGGGGAGTGGGAAGCAAGAGGGTTGTCTCGAGATGAACTGAAAGGATAACAGTACTTTCCTTAGCCTCTCTGAGCCATGGGTGCTTATTTCATTTGAACCACTACAAAGTAAAAATACCCCCTCTTATCATCTCTATCCTCTGCCCAGATGTCATAATATCCTGAAACATTTGCTTGAAGCAAACAAGACTGATTTTCCTCCAGATGCAGAGGCTTTGTCCTTCCAGGCTGGACATGGAAGAAGAGGGAAGAGTGGAGAGATTGGTGGGCAGACCAATCCTGGCCTCATCCAGTGGGCTAGGAATATAGCAGAGAAATCTTAAGTTTGAAAGAGGAAACAAGAAGACTGAAAATTCAGAGTAGATGGTTTCAGTACAAATGGAACACAACTTTGAAAGAAAATAGGATTGTTAGACAAACTAATGGGACCCTTCTAACCATGAAGATTTGGGGATGAAAGACAATTTCACCAGATGCTAGGGGCTTGTGGGCAGGGCAATGTGGGGCCCAAAGGTGGTAATCCTTTAGGAGAGGCCAGCACAAAATCACCGCGGTGCAGGTGGAAAACCTTGAAGGAGTTTCCTCGAGTGCATTTACTTACCAGGAATGCAGATTCCACAATCCTAAAAGATTGAGAGGTAAACTGACTTAAAATATAAAGAACAAAAATTTTAATAACTTTTCAGTACTGTAGGAGGCCAGACAGTGGTGGGAAGAGTGGAAAAACTCTTTGCTTATTTTAATTCATTCTCCGGTGTGCCTCGTTTGTTTCTAGTGTAAATCCATATAATGATGGGAGAAAAAAACGATATTCATTCTTTTCCTAAGAGTGGGCTGCTTGTACTCTGGCCAGACAGCCTTCCAGAGTTGAACTGCTCCTTTTGTAGTGAAGGACTGGCTTCTTTAGACTTAAAAGGATTCACAGAAGACCCTTGGGTGGTCTACTGTTGACTTATCTGTCAGAGAGTACCAATTCTTTGCCTAATACATCTTGTTTGGCCATGCAAACAACATACCTGGCATGGCCCTCTGTAAGAGAGGCTTTTTCCTCTCTGATATAAAATGCAGAGATTGTTGTGCTCCATGTGGTCTGTGTCACAAACAGGATCTCGGACTTGGTCACAGGACAGCTGTCTTGGCACACACTCATATTGGCTACAACCAAATTTATCAAAAGTTGTCAGGCAGACTTGGGGCTTGGGTACACATCTGAAAAACAAGAATGCAGCACCATAAGCCAGATGTAGGGTGTGACTGCGGGGTTGGCAAAACTGTAGATCAGGCCAGGAGGTAGAGGACAAGACGAAGAAGACATCTACGGAAGTAGTCCTGTCCCCATGGAGATTATGCTGAGGAAAAGAGTCTGTATCCCTAAGAGAGAAAGGAAATAGAGAGTATGGGTTATGAGGCAGGAAATGATACAGACTGAGAACTGGGGAAAGCATGGGAACAGCTGTCCTAACAGGAGCCTGCCATCTGCCATCAAACAGGGCTGCTTGGCAAGCCAGGCAAGAGCAGCCATGAGCACAGGTGTGCTCCAGAGTGAGGTTTTGGGGAAACAGCAGCCAACTCTTAGATCTGGAGCTAAGGATGTACACACAGAACAGCCATCCTGTGCTAAGGCCAACATGTGGGTTGGGGTCTGAACCTGGAGTTCTCAGTGACACCTGCAACATTTTCAGGGACTGAGTTTCACTTTGACTAATGTGACCATCTGAAGAAAAGGTTTCATCCTATCATAACACACTCAAGTTTCTGTGGCAACAAGACTAGCTGGATCCACTGAGAGAGTGTTGCCCATATGGTTCATTCTTAGTAAGCTCTAGATCTTGCTTTCTTCTCAGTCCCTGACACCTTCAGAGAGTTTAAGGTGATGGCTCTCTATTTGACTTTTTCTGTCCTCCTAAATTTTATAAAGGGCATATAAAGCTTTCTATAAGACCTATGAAAATGTTTAGCTTTTACTGCATATTTGAAGTAATATACAAATATTGGTCTATCAAACAGAAGAGGAGGAATATAGTAGCTAGTGTTATGTTAATTTCACAGGGAATTCTTTTTGGGCTAAACCTGTACTGAAGTCATGACTACTATGTGTGGTTTGTTTATCTGACTTGAAGTTGGAATGCACTTAGATTTTCATGGAAATTTAAGGTCTCTGAAGAGTTAAGATGAAAAAAGAGTATTCTGAGCTTCATTATCCCCTAACAGGGAAGGTGTGAAAACATCGGGAGAAATTTGGCAATGCAAGAGGAAAAATGGTCAACTTGATTACATGGAAACAGGGGGATCACGGAAAACACCCAGAATCTGAGGGGCAAGTGCAAGTGCAATGATCAGGTAGTTGTGGCCTGTCTTGTGTCCTATCACTGGGGAAAATGCCTGGTACAGCAGCATGGACTTGATGAGGGAATATAATCTCTTTTCTGTTTGTTTATTTTGAGACTGGGTCTCCCTATGTACTTCAAGCTGGCCTTGAACTCACTATGCATCCCAGCCTGTCCTGAACTTATGAAGTTCTCCTGTCTTGGCCTCCCAAGTGCTAGGATCCTAGGCATGTGCCACCACACAGGTAAATCTTTCTTTTTAAAACAGTTACTGTTTAACAGCTAATACAAGCCCATGGTGAAACTGAAAAGGTACAAAATGGTAGACAGTGAAAAGTTACCTCTGTCCCACTCGTATATCCCAGCCACCTAGGTTTTGTTCATTAGAGGCAACTGCTCTTATCAGCTTAGTATTTATTTTCCCAGAGATACTTTGCGAAAATTTCTATGTGCTATCCAAAGTATATGTATATTTATTATTATTATTATTATTATTATTATTATTTTGTCTTTTTGAGACAGGGTCTCACTATGCAGTTGAGGCTGGCCTTGAGCTCACTTTTGTAGCCCAGGCTGGTCTCGAACTCACACCAATCCTCCTGCCTTAGCCTCCCGAGTGCTGGGATTACAGGCGTGAGCCACCACGTCCGGCTTCAAAAGTGTATGTATATTTATATTTATTTTAATTTTTTTGTTTTTAAAGATAGTACAAGTCAGAATTAAAATAGAAAAAATTACAAGTGATACAAGATTTTCACTTAACGCACATGAATTTCATAGTATTTGTTGTAATACACAGTGTTGTCTTTCAACCAGTTTTTCATATTATCAGATATATGCATGTGAAATTGGAAGAAATAAAAAGAAAAGTACAGGCCGGGCGTGGTGGCTCACGCCTGTAATCCCAGCACTTGGGAGGCTGAGGCAGGAGGATTGGTGCGAGTTCGAGACCAGCCTGGGCTACAAAAGTGAGCTCAAGGCCAGCCTCAACTGCACAGTGAGACCCTGTCTCAAAAAAGACAAAAAAAAAAAAAAAAAAAAAAAAAAAAAAAAAAAAAAAAAAAAAAAAAAAAAAAAAAAAAAAAAAAAAAAAAAAAAAAAAAAAAAAAAGAAAAGTACAAGAAAACTACAATTGAAAAAAGGAGACAAAAAGGATAAAAGAAGCAGTCAGCTTCTTTCCATAAACCAGAAGTGCACGGTACAGTTGTCGAAAGCATCCTGCTTGCATACATAGAGAAATCTTTTCATTTCTTCTAGAAAATAACTGAGGAAGGGAATAGCTATTTTGAATAGGATCTCCAGTCCTTTAGCAGGAATCTCCATAGTGGCTGTACCAGTCTGCACTCCCACCAACAGTGAAGAAGCGTTCTTTTTTCTCCACAGCCACTCCAGCATTTGTTATTGACTGACATCTTGATGTTGGCCATTCTTTCTGCGGTGAAAAGGAATCTCAGTATTGTTTTAATTTGCATTTCTTCACTGTTCAGTGATGTTGAACATTTTTTCATATATTTACTTGCCATTTGTATTTCTTCCTCTGAGAAGTATAAATTCATCTCAAAATATACACTTTTGGATTGGGTCTTTGAATTTGGGTGACCTGATTCTTTTTACTCATGACCTTGCACTTGCCCAGCAGGCACTTGTGCCTCAGAGCTATCTCCCCAGCCCCTGTTTCTTTTTTAATTATTTGTATGGTGTATAAAGAATGCCTTTGTCTGAGGGACAGTTGGCTATAATTTTTTCCCAATTTGCTGGTTTTCTTTTTATTCTGTTGGAGATTTTTTTTAAAATTATTTATTTATTTATTTATTTTTCTTGTTTCAGAACCTTTGTTTGTTTATTCACTCATTTTTATGGCCAGCTCAGCTCGCACCGAGGGCAGGGCTGGCACAGCATGTGGTGCCTGGGATCGAACTGAGGTCCCTGAAGCCGCTCAAGCTTTCCCAAGCAGGCACTTTAGACCACTGAGCCATCCTGCCGGGCCCCTTCTGTTGGAGATTTGAAGTGCAGAAACTTCAAAACGATGAGATCCCAGTTGTTAATTCTTTGAATTGCAGTTTAGTTTTTGTTCATGAACTTTCTGCTTACCCCTATGTCTTTAAGATTTCTATCTATATTTTCCTGCAGATGATTTAGTGTTTCTGTCTTAATATTTACATTTTTGATCCATTTTGGCTGTAGCTTTGTGCATAGGCATGCACCTAGTTTTAGCCTTCAGCATGTGGAAAGCCAGTTTTTCCAGCACCATTTATTTATTTATTTATTTATTTATTTGTTTGTTTGTTTGTTTGTTTTTGTCTTTTTGAGACAGGGTCTCGCTATGCAGTTCAGGCTGCCTTGAGCTCACTTTTGTAGCACAGGCTGGTCTCGAAGTCGCACTGATGCTCCTGCCTCAGCCTCCCGAGTGCTGGGATTACAGGCGTGCGCCACCACACCTGGCTTCCAGCACCATTAAAGACGTTTTCTTCCAGTAAGAATGTCTGACTCCTTTATCAAAGATAAGGTGGCTAAGTATGTTTGTAGTTGTGTCTCCATCTTCTAATCTGTTCCACTGATCCTCAGGTCTGTCTCTATGCCAGTACAGTGCTGATTTTATCATAGCTGCTTTGTAGTATAGTTTCCTTTGTTTTTTTAGTATTGCTTTTGATATGCTGGATCTCTTCTGGTTCCAAATGAATTTGAGGAAAGTTTTCTCTAGCTCTTCGAGGTACACTAATGGCATTTTAGTCAGGATTTGAGTATGTATAACAATTTTGGAAGCATGGCCATTTTCACAATGTTGGTTCTTCTTATCCAGGAGCATGGAATATTTTTCCATTTTCTCAAGTTCTCTTCAATCTCTTTGCTCAGAGTACCATAATTTTCACTGTATAAAAAAAACTTTTACATCCTTTGTGAGACTGACTTCTAAGTATCTCATTTTTCTTGGATGTTAATGTGAAAGGTGTTGTTTACCTTATTTATCTCTCAGTGTATTCATTGTTTGTGTACAAACATGCTATTAATTTTTGAGCATTGACTTTGTATTTTGCTACATTGCTGAATTTGATGATTAAATCTTTAAGACTCTTGGTGGAGTTTTTAGGATCCTCTATGTCGAGTATCATGTCATCTGCAAATAATGATAATTTTACTTCTTTTTCAATCCTTATTCCTTTTACTTCTCTCTCTTGTCTAATTGCTCTAGCTATTATTTCCAGAACTATATTGAATAGGAGTGGAGACAGTGGACATCCTTATCTTGTTCCTGATTTTAAAATGAAGTTCTGCCGGGCGTGGTGGCGCACGCCTGTAATCCCAGCACTTGGGAGGCTGAGGCAGGAGGATTGATGCGAGTTCGAGACCAGCCTGGGCTACAAAAGTGAGCTCAGGACCAGCCTCAACTGCATAGTGAGACCCTGTCTTAAAAAGACAAAAAAAAAAAAAAAAAAAAAAAAGAAGTTCTTCAGTTTTTGCCCACTTAGTATATGTTGGCTGTTGGTTTCTCAAAAATGGCTTTTATCTGGTTGAGATATAGACCATCTGTTCTAATTCTCTGTAGGGTTTTTATCATGAATCAGTGTTGGACTTTGTCAAAAGCTTTTTTTGCATTTACTGAGATGATCATGGCTTTTGTTCTTAGGTCTATTGATGTAGTTTATTACATTTATAGATTTGCATATGTTGAACCATCCTTGCATTCCTGGAATGAATCCCATTTGATTATGATGTATAATCTTCTTGATAATTTGCTGCATTGTTTGCTAGAATGTTTTGAGGATTATTGCATCTATATTTGTTTGAGAGATCAGCCTGTAGTTCTCTTTTTTAATTGGAACTTTCTCTAGTTTTGGCATCAAAGTAATACTTGCCTTCAGGAATGAGTTTGGGAGAATTGCTTCCCTTTCAATTTCATGGAAGAGTTTCAGAAAAGTTGGCATTAAATCTTCTCTGAATTTCTTGTAGAATTCTGCCGTGAATCCATTGGAACCTGGGCTTTTCTTTGTTGGTAGCTTTATTATTATTATTACATTTTCAATTTCGTTTCTTGTTATTGGGTTGCCCAGTTTGTATATCTTTTTTTTTTTTTTTTTCTTTTTGTCCTTTTGAGACAGGGTCTTGCTATGCAGTTCAGGCTGGCCTTGAGCTCACTTTTGTAACCCAGGCTGGTCTCAAACTCACACCAATCCTCCTGCCTCAGCCTCCCGAGTGCTGGGATTACAGGCATGAGCTACCACGCCCGGCTCTAGTTTGTATATCTTCTTGACTCAGCTTTGGCGTTTCATATGTATCTAGGAAACTGTCCATTTCCTCTGTGTTACTCATCCTGTGAGAGTAAAGATTTTGGAAGTACGTACTGATGATCTTCTAGATTTCTCTAGGGTCTGTAATGATTTCACCCTTTTTATTCTTTATTGCATGAATTTGGGTTTTTTCTTTCTTTCTTTTGATTAGGTTGCCTAGGAGTTTATAAATTTTATTTATTCTTTCAAAGAACCAACTCTTGGGGCTGGGGAGATAGCTCCGAGGTACAAGTGCCTGCCTGGCAAGTGCAAGGTCGTGAGTTTGAACCCTGGTCCTGCAAAACAAAAACAAAAACAAAAACAAAACAAAAACAAAAACAAAGAACTAACTCTTTGGAGAGCAGCTCACCACTTTAATGCATACCTCAGTGTCTACAGCTCCTTCTACTTCCTTCCTGAGTGACAAAATCTGGCAGGCAGAAATCCAGTATGTCTATTCTCAAAGTGCACTCCTGAGAGGTCTTTGACTCTCCTGGTAACCCCACTGCGGAAGTTGACCTCTATACCTCCAAAGGTCTCTTTTGAGCTGCTGTGCCCAGTGGAGCCTCCACTGGCATCTACAAGGCCCTAAAGCTGTGTGACAATGACAAGACCCACTACATGGGCAAGGGTGTGTCAAAGGCTGTTGAGTACATGAATAAAACTATTGCACCTGCCCTGATTAGCAAAAATTGAATATTGTAGAGCAGGAGAAAATTGACAAACTGATGACTAAGATGGATGGGACTGAGAATAAACCCAAGTTTGGGGCAAATGTCATCCTGGGAGTGTCTCTCATGGTGTGCAAGGCTGGCGCTGTGGAGAAGGGGGTGCCCCAGTATTGCCACATGGCCAACCTGGCAGGCCTGTCCCTGCCTTCAACATGATCAATAGTGGCTCGCATACTGGCAATAAGTTGGCCATGCAGGAGTTCATGATCTTGCCTGTGGGAGGCCATGTACAACAGGGCCGAGGTCTACCACAACCTGAAGAATGTCATCAAGAAGTATGGCGAGCATGCCACCAATGTGGGTGATGAGGGTGGCTTTGTATCCAACATTCTGGAGAGTAAGGAAGCCCTTGAGTTGCTGAAGACTGCCATGGGGAAGGCCGGCTATGCAGACAAAGTGATCATCAGCATGGATGTGGCCGCATCGGAGTTCTTCAGGTCTGGGAAGTACAACCTGGACTTCAAGTCTACTGAGCATCCCACTAGGCACATCTCACCCAAACAGCTGGGTGACCTCTACAACTCCATCAAGGACTACCCAGTAGTATCCATTGAGGTCCCTTTCAATCAGGATGATTGGGTGCCTGGCAGAAGTTCACAGCCAGCATCAGCACTCAGGTGGTGGGCAATGACCTCACAGTGACCAACCCCAAGTGCATCACCAGGGCTGTGAATGAGAAGGCCTGCAACTGCCTGCTGCTCAAAGTCAACCAGATTGGCTCAGTGACTGAGTCCCTACAGGCATGCAAGCTGGCTCAGTCTTGTCATGGTATCACACCAGTCTGGGGAAACAGAAGACATCTTCATTGCTGACTTGGTGGTGGGACACAGCATGGAGCAGATTAAGACTGTTTCACCCTGCCAATCTGAGCACCTGGCCAAGTACAACTAGATCCTCAGAATTGAGGAGGAGCTGGATAGCAAGGCTAAGTTCACTGGCCAGCACTTCAGAAATACCCTAAGCAAAAAGGCTACAGCAGGCCAGCACTCAGGCCTTGGGCCCAGGTAGTTAGGTCCTCTCCTGCCACCACTTCTGTAGATGCCAACAGGGCCACCTGGAGCCCATGACCCCAGCTGTGATTATTGTGCTTGTCACCTTGTGTCCCACCGTGTCTGGAGTCATGTGTATGCCCCAATCCAGGTTCCTAGTGGTTCTGTTGTGAAATAAAATCCCAGCATCCAGGAGGACAGCAAAAAACAATTCAACCAACCAACCAAACAAACAAACAAAAACCACAGAACTCTTTGATTCACGTATTCTTCGTAGTTTTCTTCATCTCCAATGCATTAATTTCTGCTCTAATCTTTATAATTTCTGACTTTTTTGGGGTTTGAGCCTGACTTGCTCTTATTTTTCTAGGAGCTTGAGGCACAGTATAAGATAATTTAGACTTGTTCTGTTTTCCTGATGTAAAAATTTATAGCTATAAATTTTCCTTTTAAGACAGCTTTCATTGCATCCCACTGGCTTTAGTAAGTTCTATCTGCATTTTTATTAGATAGTAAATATTTTTAAATTTCTTCTTTAATTTCATCTGTGATCCACAGTTGGTTTAAGGAAGTTGTTATTTTCACATGTTTATGGTGTTGTTATAGTTTTTTTTTTTTTTTTGTCAATAATTTCTAGTTTTAGGGGGCTGGGGAGATAGCTCTAAGGCACAAGTGCCTGCCTGGCAAGTGCAAGGTCATGAGTTTGAACCCTGGTCCCGCAAAAAATAAATAAATAAATAAATAAATAAGTAAAATAAAATAAATAAAATAAAATAAAAATAAATAAAATAAAAAATTAAAAAAAATTTCTAGTTTTATGGCACTGCGATCAGATTGTATGCATGGGATAATTTCAATTCCTTTGCATTTACTTAAGAGTGCTCTGTGTGCTAATATACAGTCTATTTTGGAGAATGTCCCATGTGCATCAGAGAAGAATGTGTATTCTGTTGTTTCTGGGGGAAACACTCTGTAAAGGTCTACCAAGTCAATTTTTTCACAAGTTTGGATTACTTCAATTATTTGTTTGCTAATTTTTTGATCTAGCTCTTTACGACAGTGGCATATTAAAGTCCCTCACTGCTAAAGTATTATTTATTGCATATTTGATTTTTCATGTCTGTTAAAATTTATCTTATGTAAGACAAATTTTATATGCACCCTACAGTGGGTGCATATATATAATTTCTATCTCTTCCTCTTGCAGTTTTCCCTTAACAAGTATGTAGTGACCTTTGTTATCTTTTTGGATGATTTTTGGTTTGAAGTTGATATTGTCAGCAACCAGGATAGCTACCCACGTTTTCTGATTTCCCATGGAATTGAGGACTGTTTTCCTTCCTTTGACTTTTAGTTTGTGAATTTACTTTTGAGTTAAATGTGTTCCTTGTATGCAGCATATTGTTGGATTTTGTTTCTTAATCCACTCTACTAGTCTGTTTCTTTTGATTGATGAATTGAGGCCATTTACATTGATGGCTATAACTGATACATATTGGATTATCTTTGTCATGTTACTTTCCTGTTACAGGTTCTGTAATTTCCCCCTCTTTTTAATTACTTGCTCTCTTTGGTGGTTCCTGTCTATTGTTCTTGAAACTCTGATCACTTCTGTCTCTTTCTAGAATATCTGTCATATTCTCTGCAGGGCTGGTTTGGTATCATAAATTTTTTCAATTGTTCTTTCCATGGAAGGATCTTATTTTGCCACTGAATCTGATAGGTAATTTTGCAGAGTACATCTATCTGGGTTGGAAGTTATTTTCTTTCAGGACCTGAAGTACTTTACTCCAAGGTCTTCTTGATTTGATGATCTGTGTTGAGAAATCTGCTGTGATTCTGATGGGCTTTTCATTATAAGTGATGTTTCTTTTCTCTAGCAGCTTTTAATATTTTATTCTTTTGCTGAATTTCTGAGATCTTGATTATTATGTATCTAGGTATAGATTTATTGTGATTATGGCTGTGCAGAGTTCCATTATGCCTTGCTTATCTATATGTCAGGTTCAATTTTTTTTTTTTTGTCTTTTTGAGACAGGGTCTCATTGTGCAGTTCAGGGTGGCCTTGAGCTCACTTTTGTAGCCCAGGCTGGTCTCGAACTCGCACCGATCCTCCTGCCTCAGCCTCCCGAGTGCTGGGATTACAGGTGTGCGCCACCCCGCC
>PVJA010034958.1:9881-22289 GCA_004027025.1 Myocastor coypus
AAAAAAAAAAAAAAAAAAAAAAAAAAAAAAAAAAAAAAAAAAAAAAAAAAAAAAAACCAACGAAAACAAAAACAAAAACAAAAACAATTATCTTTGTAAATCCACAAAATTGTAAGTCTGTCCAGTTTTAACAGCACCCTTAAGGAAAAATAAGGCTTTCTTACCCTTGAAACTTCAGTTCCAGGGCTCAAGAAGATCCTTATTAAGTCAGTTTAAAGAAGAAGGGAAGTAAGAATGACCAAGATGTTTTCAATGCGATACATATATGAGTCACTTTTTCAAGACAGAAGCATTTATTATGTATGAGCATATGCACCCAATTAGAAACAATCAAACGTCATCCACAAGAAGTGTTGACTTCCTTCCCCTCCTTGTGGATCTTCATTTGGAGTGTCACCCTCCTTTTCTTATCCATTCAGTGTCTGAAAATAACATTTCATTCCACTATATGTCATGTAATTTAAACATTTTTAATGTTATTTTATAGTAAGAAGAAATAATTTAGCATGTGCTAATATAAGTGTTCTACAAACCACACAAAATAATCATGTAATATATTGGTATTCTGTAAACAGTGTCTCAAACATTTAATAATTGAGTGGAAGCTGTATGATTTTTTCCTGTGTTGCATAATGAACTCATTGTATATTTACAATTTATTCAGTCTGAGAATTAATAACTAGAAGTGGTCTATGCGTTTCCTTTAACACTTGCAAGTATATCTTTCCAATGATGTGTTTTATGTTTAAATATATTTTTTTCAAGTTTACTTTAAAATATGTAAACTTCAATATAATTTCAGGATATTTTGAGTGGATACAAGTTTGACTTTATTTAAAATCCAAATACCTAAAATTGTAAAATAAACTGCAACTATCTCATAATGGAAATATTCACATTGGATTATTGGTAAAACTGGCAATGTTGGAACCTGTAGATTTAAACCTTTTACAGCTGAGCATTCTAATCTAGCTTTCCGTTTAATGACTTGTCGTTAAACTTTTCTGCTGCGTGGTTTAGGGCAAGTTTAAGCAAGACAGGTATAGTAAAACATGTAGCTTTTGTATCTCCCAAGGTCAGTCAAATCCTCTCAGGATTGACTTTGGAACCACGTACAGTGCTTTGTAGAACTGTTGTCAGTATCAGCAGTCTGTATGAATCACAGTCATTGCATGACCAGTTTGCTCTCTGTGAAAGCCTGAGAGAATGTTTTCTCTCTAGGTGACTCTACTTTGGCAGAGTGTATATCTTCAGTCCCTTTCCTCTGTAACCCCATACCCTTGAACAGAAAATCTGGGAAACCACTGAGTTATAGAATTTTATAGCACAGGTTCTCTTATATCCTCAGTCCTCAGTGATCTTCAAAAAAAAAAAAATGGATAAGTATAACAAAAACTTAAATGCTACAAAAGAAGACATTGATAAAATAATTAGAGGAGAATAAAGTTATGATGGATTCCCTGATTGGACAATATAGGGAAAAAATAGATCACAGGAAACAGTTTCAAAGAGATATACAAGAAAACAAAATCTCAGTCACAAGCTGGCAAAACCGTATGAACGAAAGTGGAGATAGAGCTTCAGATCAGATCAATATTTTTCGGGTAGGCAAACAGTACTGTTTTATGAAGAATATGGAAAAAAGTCAAGGTAATAGGAAGCATTAAGAGGAAGTAGATATTTTCTGATTAATTTGAATTCATTTTACTTATTTAATTTTACTTAGTTAATGGCTAGTACAAATATAAAAATTTAATCTAAAAATAAAATTACATATAGCCTTGATAGGAAGTACATTTAATATAATTTCATTGAGAATAATATTATCTCTGACCCATGAAGCATATTTCAGAGGTGTTTCCTTCTATACCTTCTTATGGTTGCTAATTTGCAGTCTTTTAGAGGCCACTGCTTTCAGATATTCATCAAAATCCTCATCCTTGCACTGCTCAGCCTTATCCAGAGAACTAAACACAAGAACGCCAATACTATTCATTCCAGAAGTCAAGAGAAACATGGGTTTTAAAAATGTTACATAATAAGAATTGCAAGACCTTTGGACCTTTGCCCTCACTTATGCAGATCTGACAGGCCTAACCAAAAAAGGTTACGCTGATATAATGTTTTAAAAAATATGCAAAAATTCTATCCTTCATTCAACACAGAACAATTTTACATTTTGTTACATAATCTACTAGTGGGATAGCAAGTTGTATAACTCAACTAGTGAATCAGATAGAATTAGAGAGAATAGCGAGTGTTTGAATTAATCACTAAAAAGGGCATTAAGATTGTTCAGAAACACACAAGTGTAGTATAGAAAGAATATTTCATTATTGATAAAATACACTGTAGGAACTAAAGTGAACTATTCTGAAAATCACAGACTGAAAGTTCAGCAAAAAATTCTTGCTACCTTTGAATGAATTAGCAGGTACGCTGTTCCTAGATTGTTTAAACAGGTGTTCCAGAAATTCTGGTTCTTGCTTTACTGAAATATAACATTTATACATGTTATGGTGCACATCATGAGAAAGTAATATATGATGGAAGTGGTGATGATCAAATCAGGATCATCAACATTTCTATAATTTCAAAAATGTGCTTTGTGCTTTGAGAATTTCACACACTAGCTTTCTAGTCATTTCCTAATACAGAATTTGCAACTAGTAGTGCTACAAGAGATCAGAACCCTGGCCGGGGAGATAGCTCAGGGGCACAAGTACCTGCCTGGCAAGTGCAAGGTCCTGAGTTCGATCCTTGGCTCCGCACACACACACACAAAAAAGAGATCAGAACGCCTTATCTTTGAAGCTATTATCTGATTTATTTCTATCTTTCATCACCCTGTCATTAATGACCATTATTCCACTTTGCTGTCTCATTTTTTTTTAATTTTTCACCATTGTGGGAAGACATTCAACATTGTTTATAAATTTCTAGTTTATATTGCTAATAAAATTGCTTCTAATTCTATTCCTTTTGCTAGATATAACATTTGTCTGTGCCTGGTATTTCACTGTTATAATAACTCAGTTGTAAGTCACTCATCCTCAAGCTGTTCTCCTCTTCACAAATGAATGAAAGTTGGGTTCAGTCCTGAGTAAGGGCCTCTGCTCCAGAGAGCTATCACCATGGCTGAACTTAGGACACCTTGGCTCCATAAAAGTACAAATATGCCTTAGTGTCCTTATTCTCTCTGTGCATTGCAGTGGGCATTGAAGATTGGAGTTAACTTGACAAGGTTACAATGACTCATCCATGCGATTACAATCAACTTCCTAGACCTAATCGAAGACCAGAAAGGTCTCTATAAAAAAATACAGAATGTTGTTGAATAGTGGAATACCAATCCCTGTAAAAACGGTATCTGTGAATGTTATAAAAGTAGTGTAAGTAATTCCTAACTTCAACTTTGGAAAAGTGCTGTGAGGCAATTTCCAAAATTTTGTGACTTCAAAAATCATGACTTCTGCTTTATCCCCACAACCTTTGAAGTTTGAACTTAAGTGACTTACAGTCCCTCTTGCTGATATTTTATGTGTATATGCAGATGTTTAATTTTGGAATAGCATATATTTAATAATATAAATTTAGGTATGTTGACCTCCGGTTCTATTGCAGGAACACTTTAGGCCATTTTTTCTGTTTATTTTTATTGTGTCCTTCAATACTAAGTTTCAGTTAACCATATCAACTTTTAAAAGCCACATGTATTGATGAAATTATACCCAATTGTGTAAGATTTTCCAGTATTTGAAGCACTTGATGAGGAGATTAATATTGCAATTTTATACGTGTGCCATGTTACAGAGAAACCTCGCAACGCAAGAGCAGATTTCCCAGAAGTTTATTTTTTCCATACTCCAGAAATACTTTTCAATGTTCACTTTGAATATGTATAGTTTACAATATTAGCTACAGATCAAATCAGGTGATGATTTCTTTTTTTTTTTTTTTTTTTTTGTCTTTTTGAGACAGGGTCTCGCTATGCAGTTGAGGCTGGCCTTGAGCTCACTTTTGTAGCCCAGGCTGGTCTCGAACTCGCACCAATCCTCCTGCCTCAGCCTCCCGAGTGCTGGGATTACAGGCGTGAGCCACCACGCCCGGCATGATTTCTTTTCTTAATAAGATAAAGCATATCATTAAGGAAGAAGTTGAGGTGCCCCGTGAGAGCGAGGAATCACAGAAGCCCTGAGATTCAGTACAGAAAGAAACATGGGCAAGAGTGGGGGCAGGGAGAGGGAGAAGAGGAACAAGAAGGTGAAGAGGGGCCGCGCCTGAACTGTGGATCCCCACAGTGAGAGCACTGGTGGGGATGGATGAGCTGGCTCTGTGGTTCTGTGGTTGCCTGAGAGTGTGGAAGCGGACACTTTACACCGCTGAGCTATCTTGCTGGCCCCTGAAGGCGAGATTATACTGCCTGGAGAAGCAAACAAACAGACAAACAAACAAACAAATGAACAACAACCACAAAAGAGCTACACATAGATATCTAAATAAAATTTAATCACACTCACAGACTCTCACAATGTTCATTGTTTCAGATACCGGTATACTGAAATTACAATAGTACAGAAGCAACGTCATTTTTTCTGGTGAAGACAACAGTTTTAAAACTACATTATCATTGTTATAGAGGAGTATCAGCAAGTGTGGTAGGGAACGCTTAGACTTGGATTTGTGTCTACCGTTTACGATTCAATCTATCTTGTCATTTCAATTGAAACATGCCACGAAACACTATTGGAATGAGTCTGACAGTCATAATGACTGGCTCCAACTACTCACCTAAAATGAACGATGGCTGACCAGAAGCATCTTCAGGATCATAGTACAGTCTCTGCATTTTGAAACTTACCACTGGGATTTCAAATATAATTTCTTGAATATTCCCAAAGCTTCTGACAGTTGTGACACTGGGCTCTTCCTAATTACCTAGAGCATCTTTGATTTCCCTTCTGAGGAGTTTTCATATACACAGCTCAGCTGCTTCCATTTATCAACTCTTTTAACTAACTGTGCAAGTATCTGAGTAATTATCTCATCCATTGGAGGCCTTGTTTCTTCAATCAGAATTCCAATATTCAGCAATTTCAACACAGGCTTTCAAGTGTTATATCTATGGACAGTGACAAAACTCAGTGGTGATTAAATACCAGTTTCAGAAAGTATAAAGCTGATGAACATGTGGATAGCTTTAATGTTTTAAACTTTGGATAATACCTAATGACAACTCATTGTCATACCCTAAAATGATCACTGGTCCTTGTCACTCATCTCCAGTTGAAGTCAGCTTCCCCTTCCTCTCTGTTTGACATGAAGAGAAGGTAGCTCAGTGGACTAAATGCCTGCTTAGCCAAAAGTAGGTACTGGGTTTAGTCCCCGGCTCCACATGCCATACCAGCTATGCGCCTGGGTGCTCTTCGCCTGCAAGGAGTCTGGGCGTGGTCATTCACACCTTTAATCCCAGGGCTGGGCAGGGCTGGGGAGGCTCAGAACAGGAGGATCACTAGTAATCTGAGCTGCCTAGTGAGACCCCATACTAAACTTAGTAAAAAGACAAAATAATTACACTTTGGAATTTTAATCTTTCTCTACCAAAAATAATATCATTAGTTTTATATATGTTGTAAATAACCCAGGGTGTTACTTGTATAATTTACACTTTAAGAATAGTTTAAATGTTATGATTTATGGTCACCATCAACACTTTTATCTTTTTTACATGCTGTACATTAATTTTCTAGGAACTTGGAACATGTTTATGAATATTTAAGATTCTAAAATATTATGTGTTCCATATAGTATATTTTAGAATTTCATCATGCTAATGTTTAAGGTTACAGAGTACAGAATATGTAGTTATTGTATTATGTACCTTATATAATATTTCATAGAATTTCATCACCACAAAGATCCATTTTTAAATTTTTGATAGCAACAAAAATATATACGTAATATACATATGTAATATAATGTTTAATTATTTCACTTTTTTGCGGTACCAGGGATTGACTTCAGGATCTTGCACTTGCCAGGCAAGTGCTTATTCTACCAAACTATCCCCCCAGCCCTTCACTCAATTTTTTGGTCTACATTTTTTAGCTACACAGAAAGTTTGTTACAAAATGATGCATTAGGTAAAACATCTAATGTATAAATAAAATCACAGTCATCTCATAATTATACAAATGAGGCCAGGGATATATCTTAGTGAACAGAACTTGGCTGGGAAGCATGGGGATCCTGAGTTCAATTACCTGTACCTAACAATAATAATAATAGTAATAATAGTAATGCAAATAATGAAGAATACAGGAAGTGTTACAGATGACATATATGCCAATGAGTTACCAAGTATATCCTTAAAGCATAGTATGCTACACGTTGATTCCAGACAGAGTTCGTATATGCTTCTGAGGCTCTGACCCAGGTTCCCAAGTGTGGGATCATTTTTACTTGCTTTCTTGCAATCATATTTTTTTTAGAATAGAATATTTATTGGGAAAGAAAGCTTCCACCCAAGATGGGAAAAAGGAGGGGCCCTAATGAGTTGCCCCCATATTTTCTAATTGATACAAAAAATTCTTCCCCAAACACTACACTATTATATGAACATGATTTAGGGATTTCAGTTGCAGGAAAGAGAAACAGCAAAAATAAATCATTCATCTTTTGGAAGACTTAACAGTGAGCTAGGATGCTTGAAGGAGCATTTTATTCCTGGGAATAAAAGAGGGAGCATTTGGTACAGAAAATGCACAGTAATTCATATCAAGATGGAGATAAAGCTCATCGTGGACAGGTGGATGCGGCAATGCTGGGAGCCTGGGTCAGTGCTTCAGAGGTAGATTATAATTTGGGTGCTTAATTAATCGGGGTTCTCATAAGACAGGTCTACTAAATGGGACAAATTTAAGTGCTATATTTTAATACAGAAACAAGTGGAGATCTCTTGATCCATAGGACTTGACAGGAAAACTGTCGGGAGAAAAGGCTCCCTTGAGCCCACACAAGACCACACTCCCATTAACAGGCATGAAAGGAGTGGTTTGTTGATGGCAACTAAGTACGTGCCAGGCTTCTCAGTGCACCTGAGCGGTACGGATGGCAGGGGAGGCAGTGTCTTCATAGAGCAGGCAATAGGGGAAGGTGAGTCGTAAAGTGTCCTTAGCTGGGCTGGGGTGGTCTGGGTGGGCAGGAATGGGGGGAGGGGGGTCATTAAGTGTCCCTGGCTGGCCAAGAGTCTTGTGGGCACAGAGTATAGAGTCCTTGAAGCAAGCTGAAACAAAACTACATGTGTAATCAGTCAGACACAGATGGTCAAGGTTGCAGCACAGCTGTGGTTGGCGCATCATGGAACATGGGAAGTGGTGAGGGGGAAGGGGGCCGTAGCTGGGTGCCTTAACACAACTCTCATAGGAAGAGAAAATATCCATCGAGGGAAAAAAAGATGCAACCTAAATTCACCAGAGGGAATTTGGGGCACATTATTGCCAATGATTCCCTCAGGTTACTACACTTTAGTGGGTCAAGTGAAACTACAATCATTTTCTTCCTTAACAAACTTTGTACAAGTATGCAGATTCTCAAAGGGAAATGTCCTGCTTGCACACACAGAGGCACTCGCAGGTTCACACGGAGGCTGGAAGCCACATAGTAATGTTTGTCAAGCCAACAAAAGCCAATGCACTTCTGAGCCAGCGCTTCTTCCTGATTCACAGGACATAGGCAGCTCTGCTGCCTCCTCACAGCGCCTGTAGATGCCGAACCAATTCTGTTTCACTCTCACATGGTCTTCAAGTACTGAATTTATAAGGAAGGAATCTGCCGTTTCACAGGCTCATAGAAATGTATCTACTACCAAAAATCTAGTACCAAAGAGAGACAAGTATACAACAAAGCCAACGTGTTTGTCATATATTCTAGAGGAACAGTAGAAGAGGTTCAAACTGTATTTTACTTACACAGATCATGATGTGGAATACTTTTAGGGAAAGCATTGCATAGCTCTTCCCCAGATCTTTTGGAGGGCATGTTTTACATCTTTATTTCTGAAGCTGTAGATCAAAGGATTCAGCATGGGGATGACCAGGGAGTAAAATACAGAAGTCACTTTGTCAGTGTCACTAGAGTGACCAGCCTTGGGCTGCACATACATAAATGTCAAAGTCCCGTAGAATACGGTGACCACGGTCAGGTGGGACCCACAGGTGGAGAAGGCTTTGTGCCTGCCCTCTGCAGAGTTCATCCTGAGAATGGCTATGAAGATGAGCAGGTAGGACATGAGGATCATCAGAAGAGAGGAAATCAAATCAAAAACTGCTAGGATGAGATTTATCACTTCGATTTCGTGTGTATCTGAGCAGGCAAGAGATAACAAGGGGACAAAGTCACAGAAGAAATGACTGATGACACTGTGTCCACAGAAAGACAAAGTGAAGATCTTTACAGTAATCAGGAGAGCCACAAATGTGCTGTACAGGTAGATCGTCACCATCAGTACCCAACATACCCTTGGGGACATGATGACGGTATAGAGCAGAGGGCTGCAGATGGCCACGTAGCGGTCATAGGACATGGCAGCCAGGATGAAAAGCTCACAAACAATAAGCATAATAAAGAAGGCCAGCTGTGTGGCACAGCCATAATAGGAGATTGTACTTTGATCTATGAGAAAATTTTCCAGCATTTTAGGTCCCACAGCTGTAGAGTAGCCAAGGTCAGTGAGAGCCAGGTGTCTGAGGAAAAAGTACATGGGTGTTTGCAGCTGGGAGTCCACCTGTGTGAGGATGATCATGCCCAGGTTGGCCACCAGTGTGGTCAGGTAGATGACAAGGAAGAGCAGGAACAGTGGAGCCTGCAGCTCCGGACGATCTGTGATGCCCAGCAGGACGAACTCGGTCACCAGTGTGAGGTTGTGCCCCTCCATCTGGGTTGAATTAGAGGACCTACTCAAGATAGAAAGATTAGCGTACATCAGCAATTTTTCAATATTAGCTGCCACTGGGGAAATTTTAGTATAGAGTTATTGTATAGAAATTGGCTCCAATTTTGCCATTCGGAATTTTTTTTTTCAGGGGGGACCACTTGCCAGGCAGACACTTGTGCCATGGAGCTATCTCCCCGACCCCTTATTCTAAATATTTTTGAATTAATCTTTATGTTGAAAGTTACACTGGTGGGTCTGATCTGAATTGATTTCCCTCCTCAAAGAACATGACTTTATAAAGCAGTAATAGTGTATGGAAAGTCACTTTGGATACATAATTCAAATTACTCTATTTTTTTATTTTCACAAAGAAAACTAACATGCCTTTACTTGTTTGGCTGTGGAATAAGGAAGACTTGTTCATTAAGTGAATGGTATTCTAGCTGACAGTAGTTCTCAGGTTTCGGTCTGTGTTTGCGTTTGATATCTGTGCTTTTAGGGATAATAGCGACATGACATGAATACCGTGTAGAGCAGTGGGCTGCAGCAGATGCCCACATAATGGTCATAAGCCCTTGTGGATGGAAGAAAAAAATTGTTCCTTAACAGCGGACACTAGCATGAACAATTTCTTGGGGCTAGCTTTTCAGTTACATATAAACTTCACCGATACTTTGGCCCCGCAGCTCTTGAATGACCAAGAGTAAGGACACTGAGATGTATGATTGAAAACTATGTGGGTTTTTGTAGCCTGATGTCCACTGTGGTGGGGAAGGTCATGCCTGAGGTTTGTGTGACATCTGTTCCACAGATGATGAGGCGCAGCCTCTACAAGGAGGTTCAAGATTGGGTAGCGGGTGGGGTGGGGCTGTCGCATTGTTCACTAAGAATTCTTTGAGCACAGACAGATTTCTCTTGTCTATTCAGACCTCGAGGAATAGTTGCTGTGGGCAAAACCATGTAAACCCATTGGAAGTATTGCCTGTTAATAAGGGAGCCGCTACTCACCAACAGGAACCTGCGTTTTCTGCCCTAATTGAGAATGGCTTACTTGTACCACTGCACCTAGAAGCACATTGAGTGGCCTGTAAAACATAAGGAAGCCGGCAGACATTTATTCTATTATGCTCTGACTGTCATTACAAGTTACATTATATATATATATATTTATGTATATATAATTTGTGTCTGTCAGTACTATATGCTTAGAAACAGTTTGACTTTGATAAATAATCCGATATATTTTCAAAACATTTTCATTAAAAAGTATAATTTATTCAGTCTTTAAATTTGTATTACAAATTATAATAAAAAAGAACTCTCTGCTTTTTCTGCTTATCCCATCAGTCCTAATCCTAAGTGTAAACCATTTTTAAGGCAGTTTAGGGCCAGCCAAATAGCTCAGGGGATTAAAGTGCCTGAAAGCAGATACGTGGGCTGGGGGTTCAATCCCCGGGCCTGCTGATCTGGCCTAGCCTCTGGGGCATGCTGAGAGGGCAACTGAGACTGGACGTGGTGGTATGAACTTGTAATCCCAGCTCTTTGGAGGCTGTGAACAGGTGGATTACTATGAGTCCAATCCAGTCGGGAAACCCTGTACACCCTGTAGTCTTTTCCCTAAAATAAAAAAGACTATTTAACAGATTTTGATGAGTAAATTAATCTCTTCAATGCAATTCAACATCAACAAGTATTGTACTAGACAATGTGGAATGATCTAATATACTTAATTTTTACTTCTTTAAATATGTTTAGAGAAGACAAATAATTATTTGATATAGCATTAATATAACTATGTACATTTATTTTCATTTGGAGACTTTTGAAAGAAAATAAAAAAACTAGTAAAATATAAAAAAGAGCATAAAATGATACAGAATTTCATTAAACAGAATATTAATTAATTAATTAATTATTTAATGTTTGGCACAAGATCTCACTATGTAGTCTGAACTGGGATTATAGGTGTGGGCCACTACATTTGATTTTTGTGCTGGACTGTGCCCTCAGGGTTGTAGGTCGCAGATAGCATGTGGTACCCAGGACTGAGCTTGGGAACTTGTCCTTGCTGAGGAAGCATTTAGACCATGGAGCTATCTCCCCAACTCCAGAATGATAGAATTTCAACAATGGTTGTTATGTTGCATAGTATTGTCTTCAAATTAGTTACTCAGTTTACCAGATAAAAGCATAAAAATGGTCAAAAAATTGAAAAGAAGAAAATATATTTATGCAGTAATTGCTCCTTTCCATAGACCAGTAGAAATCAGCAATACAATTCTCAAAGCAATGATGTGTACATATTTCTTTCTTTCCTTCCTTCCTTCTTTCTTTCTTTCTTTCTTCCTTTCTTCTCTATGTCTCTCTTTGTTCTTTTCTTGTCTCCTTTCCCTCATACCAGCTGTTTTGAACAGCTTCTTTCCCTTTACATTTTTATTTGTGAATACTACTCTCATACACATATAGATTTCCCATGAAATATGCATGAAAAGTTTAGATTTAATGATAGTCCTGCAAAACTTTTATTTTATTTACATCTACTTTCCTGACTGTTGTCTTCTTTGAACACCTTGAAAGAATCTTATGTCACTGAAATCAACATTTGTTTTATTATTTTATTTACTAAGGTAATCATTCAGATTCTAGTCAAATAAATGCTACAACATTGTTTGTAAATGTTATATCATTGTTTATATTATTTGCTTTTTTAAAAATAAAAAATAAACAAAAATAATTTGTGCACATATGAACATGCACAAGGGGGATTTGTCTGTATTTGTAGAGAGGCAAGAAAGTGTTCTTTTAGGAGTTTGTGGGCCAGGGTGGCTTTCGGGAATCTTCCTCTCTTTTTCCTCAGGCTGTTTTCGCTGAGTCATGGCTACCATTACTCATCCTGGGGTATTTTTTTCCCAGGACCGGGATTCAAACTCACGAACTTGCATTTGCCAGGCAGGCACTTGTGCCACAGACCTATCTCGCAAACCCTATCCTGGGGTATTTTAATGTAGCTCCACAAGCAGCTTTAGTGGGCCCTTCCTGGTTAAATTCTACATCAGGCCAACATTATCTTTAGTGATTTTTTTGAATCTCTAAGTTCTATGTTTTTGATATGTATCTAGCACCAAAAATAAATTTAAAGTTTCAAAATTGCATAATAAGCCCAACCTGTTTGCTATACATTCTAAAGGAAAAAGTAAAGAGGTTCAAGCTAGACTTCTGTTATAGTTATCATAACGTCAGTGAATTTTTACAAAAGGAGATCTTTTGTGAAAGATTTTGCACATATTCTAACTTATTTCAAGTTGAAATTCTATTGATCCCTAACCTGGATGTTCTCATGCATCTTTGTGTGTGTGTGTGTGTGTGTGCGTGTGTGTCTGTATGTGTATGTGTTCAATGCTATTTGTGTTTCATATTTTACTTCTCTTTCAAGAAAGACTGAATTGTCGTTTGCAATTACTTATTTAAATTCC
>PVJA010034959.1:0-22188 GCA_004027025.1 Myocastor coypus
GCCTTGAGCTCACTTTTGTAGCCCAGGCTGGTCTCGAACTCGCACCGATCCTCCTGCCTCAGCCTCCCGAGTGCTAGGATTACAGGCGTGTGCCACCACGCCCGGCTTCTTTTTGTTTTTAATGTATTTGGTTGTGGCAGGTTCTCACTGCACCTCAGACTCATGGTGATTGATCTACTTTCAGGCTCTCCAGCACTGAGATTACAGATGTGCACTACCACATCCTGACTCTGGCTGGTCCAGCCTGCCCTGGGGGTGGGGCTGGTGTGGCATGTGGTACTGGAAATAGAACCCCAGTCCCTGAACTTGCCTAAGCTTGCCTAGGCAGGAGCTGTAGTCCACTGAGCTCTCTCACCATCCCACCCCCAAGTGAGCTTCTTAAATTTTTTTCTACTTCCAGTGGGGCATCCCAGTCAGACGCATAACATGTTTGGATCATTTTCTTGAAAGATAACAGGATTAATCTTCCATGAGATTCAGAGACTGGGGCCTAGATAAACTGGAGGGAGAGGAGGTAGGTAGACACAGCAGCTTACATAACAGCACCAAAACCTCCAGCATAGACTTTGGTACTTGAGCAAAAGTCCTTGAAGCTGTGTTACTCCCCAGGCTAGAGCTATCTCTTTCTTCCCATTGGACTTGGAAAAGCGATAAGGCTCTGGTCAATGAGAGAATCACTTTCATGAGGCCTGAAATTTATGCAATTCATGGATGATGCTGATAAAATTGCATGACAAATTGAAAAAAACAAAAAATAGATGTAACCATGTGTATTTATTTATAATGACAAGTATATCACAACAAATTAGTTAAAAGATTTACAAATACTTTAAACGTTCTAAAAGTCCACAAATACATGGTTATTATTTTAGTGAAGCACACAATAAATTATTGTTCAGCAGTCCCTTTTTGTCCAGAGACCTCTTTGACTTTATGCTCTTTAGTTGCCTGTCAGTGGTTTAGAAAAATTGTTTTCAAATATTTAATACAATCACCATTAAGCACATATAAATTTTTAGAATTGTCACATTGGGGGAAATTTCTATTAAGTATTTTCGTATGTAAACTGCAAGGTCTGGAGAAATTTTAGGAGTGCTTGAGCACTGACTAATCTTAAATGCTCTTTTCATGGGTAACACTCGTTAACAGATTGTCAGTTTCTTCAATGTTGAACCATATTACTAATTTTTTAGCTTCTTTGTCAACATTTCACATCAAATCACTAAAAATATTATTATAAAATAGAGTATTTGTGACAGGAGACAATTTCTATTTTGATCAATAAAAATGAAAGCTAAATCCCTTGCTTATGATTTTACGCATTTGCATGATTGGAAGGATTTTTCTCTAGACCAGTTTCTGGCTCCTGATATTTCAGCCTTTTTTCTCCTTTACTATTCACATATTTTGGATTTCAGGTGCAGTAACATGTGTCTATGTTGGAACAGAACTTCTGGTTCTGTGATTTCCTGCCTCACCATTATGCCAGTCAGTTCAGTGGGAAATAGAAACATTCTTGAGAGCTTTGCCCACATCCAAGATACCAAGCACTAACTTAACTGTACTAAGAAATGAGTACGAAACATGTAAATATATCACACTAAGTCTAGCCTAACTATACTCCTTGTTTTATAAATTATCCAGTCTCTGATATTCTGTTCTAGCAGCACAAAACACACTAAGACACATGGCCAGGTAAAGCACATACCATCATCTCAGTCCTAGTCTATCTAGTCCTAGTCCTAATATGGAACAAAAAAACCCACAGAAGCCTCAGATTTTAGGAGGTAAGGATTGTTGGAGGCCATGTTGGTAGTTGAATACTGACTGAATGATATTGAAGTAGTGCCCCTGAGAATTTGGAGCACTACTGTGTTTGCTATGAGTACTGTCTGCTACTCATCTAAAATTAATTCTCTTTAAGCCAGTCTCTCAAAGATACACTGAATAGTAGAAATGAAACAAAACACAAGGGGCCAAGTTTTTAATATACAATTCTAAAATAAGTAAAAACATTACATGTTGGGTAGCCATGCATGTGACAGTGGTATGACTGTTGGAGAAAGAGAGATAAAACACAGCAACAATACAGGCTGAGTGATAACCTCCTTAATGAATGGAAGTTCTATGAGCAGAGCAGTGATAGAAAGGCTCTGTGGCTATGATGTTGTCCTATTTCATGATCTGGTTGGTGGTGACACATGGATGTTTGTTTTATAAAGTCATCGAATTGCACATTTGTATGTTAGTTTTCTGTACGTGTGTTGTATCAGGGCTCACTAGCGTAGCATATATAGGTGGATCTGAAAAGTGACATTCAGTGGACACCTGCAGAGTCAAGCGTGGAACACTACAAAAGAATCATCTGCCCACCAGACAGCTGAAGGATCCAGCCAACACCAGACACTTGTGGCTTGCTACAGAGTCCTGTGCAGGTTTAAATCAGAAAGTCCAAGAGTCTGTACTGAAGGACTGAAGAGTCTTAACTTGAAGCCTTGAGATGGACATCCAAAGGCAATGATGAAGACTGGAGCTCCCCTGAAGTAGCAGAAGTGAGACTTCCTTTTCCTTTTTATTCCATCCAGGCTACAAGCCTATTTGTTGGTGCTACACACACCAAGGTGAGTCTTCCATTTTTCCATAAATCAGTCAGCCAGATGCATGCAGGACTGTGCTAAACCAATCAGCTAGGAATTTCTTATTCAAATTGGCACCACAGTGTGCAATCACATGCATTATATGTCACAATTAAAAAACTAAGTTAAAAATGTACTGCACAGGGATTAGCTAACAAAGGTACTGGACAGGAAATTAGGTAGTTCTTGTCTGTTACCCTTCTCTCATTGCTGGGACAAATACCCAACACTCAAAATTAATAAGGAAAGATTTACTTAGCTCAAAGTCACTGGAGGTTTTAGTCCATTTTCATCTAGCTACAAGGCAGAGTGGCACGGGGCACAGAGCAACCTTTCATGCAGGTGACAAAAAGCGGAGAGCAAAGGAAGTGGCAGCCGCTCAGGCAGCAAGCTAGCCTCTCTCTCCTTACATTGTAAAGCAAATCACCTGCCCCAGGGGAGGTGCAGCATCCACACCCACAATAATCAGTCACAAACTCCAGAAGCCTCACCATGACTGCATGAGACTTTTAGGGGCCAACTAGACACAAACCATAACAGTACTCAAGTCAGACAGTCAGGCTATTCAAGCTTCTGGTCTTCAAAAGACTCTGCTGCAATGGACAACTGAAGGAGAGTGCCACTTTTTTTTTCTTTTTTTGGCAGTTCCAGTCTGCCCTGAGGGTGGCGCTGTAGACCACTAAGCTATCTTGCTGGCCAGAAAAGTGGCTTTTGAAGTACATCACAGTGACTGGCAAGAGTTCATTAGAAGCAACCTGTGTATATTAAGGTGAAGAGAATGATAAAATGACATTGTAGGAAGACCACCTCCCCCACAGGTGCGAATAAATTTACCAGAAAGGACCAATGGAACAGTCAGCAAAAAGGGTGCTGCATTGTTTCACCAAAGTGACAGCTCTATTACATCATTTTCTATGAAGACCAATGAGAGAGTATACTGGTGAGTAGTATAGTCTTCTTGTTAAGAACCTTGACTCTGAACCAGACTGCCTGAGTCCACCTCTTGGCTCTGCATTCTGCTAGTTATATGACTTTGAGGATGACTCAACCTGTCAGTAGTTTCACACTTCAAACTAGACAACCCTCAGGCCTGTGGTTCTGTCAACAGAGGTAATTTTGTCCACCAGGAGTAATGTTGGCAACATCTAGACACACTATTTTACTGTCATGAACTGAGGATATGCCATTGGATCTAGTAGGTAAAGATGAGGGATGATGCCAAAAATTTAACAAAGGAAAAGATTCTTCCCCACACAGCAAGTGTCTTAATTTTCTCTCATTGCTGAGAAAAATACCCAATACTAAAAATTAGGGAAGGGAAGGCTTATTTAGCTCACAATTACTGGTTGTTCCAGTCTATACCTGGCTAGTTCCACTACAGAGTGGCATAGGGCAGAGAGCAACCTTTCATGGCAGCAACAGAGAGCAGAGAACAAAGGGAGGAGTAATGGCAATAATGGTTACAGAGAGCAAGTCCCCTTTATGTCACATTCAGGCTCTCTGCCCCAGCTGTGTTGTAGCACTCCCACCCATAATCTTAGCAGGACTCATACCCATAATCTCAGCACTGAATCAGGAATTAATCACAAACTTTAGAAGTCCACCTGATAGCTGCATGAGGCTTTAAGGAGACATATACAAACAAACCATAATACCAATAAAAAGTGATCTTGGGGCCCGGTGGGATGGCTCAGTTGTCTAAAGTGCCTGCTTGGGAAAGCTTGGGCGGCTGTAGGGACCGCGGTTCGATCCCCGGCACCACATGCTGCGCCAGCCCTGCCCTCAGAGCGGGCTGAGCCGGCCATAAAAATGAGTGAATAAACAAACAAAGGTTCTGAAACAAGAAAAACAAAATTAAAATAAAAAGTGATCTAGCCCAAAATGTCAGTATTGTTGAAATTGATAAACTCATTAGATAAATTCCTTTGCAGACCCTAAGCACCCTTACCACTAAAAGCATAATGAATTCCCCTTTGTCATAGGTACAGATAAAATTAGCAAAGTTTACATCAAAGCAAGATCTGTACATATGTTTACCAGAAGAAATTTTATGTATAGTATACATATTTCACAATTTATACATAGACATCCTGCAAGCATCACAAGTTTTGGTGAAAAACTTTTCTAGACACAGGACCCACTTGCTGTTTTAATGATGCAGTTAGATAGTAAATGAAGACTTTTCCATGAACGTGCTATAAATGAAGTAATGGTTGTGGCTGAACATCTATTGCTGAACAGTTTTGCCATAGAGAGATAATAAAACGAGTGGACTTGTTGTGTCCATGGAGATTGTGTAAAGCTTAAAGGCATGTTTCTCTTATCACACCTCAAAATAGGAAGGAATTCAGTTACACTCAGCAATATTGAGATGTTGAAGAGGCTGAAACCAGTGTGCCAAATGGCAGAATGTTTACACAATTAGTGAGGTGGTAGAAAAGCTGGCTAAACTGGAAATGTCTGATGGGAATTTCTGCTGCCATGATGAGATTTTTTTATAACTACACTGTTCATTTAAAAGGCAACATGTGCCTATGGAGCACTTGACAGGAAGCTGGTCCAATTGAGAAGCTTTTTTAAATTTTATTAATTTTAATGAGAAAGTAATGATGAGACAGTTTTAAAACAGGTTAGTAAGGGGCTGGAGAGACAGCTCCATGGCACAAATGTCTGCCTGGCAAGTGCAAGTTCATGAGTTTGAACCCCGGTTCTGAAAAAATAAATAAATAAATAAATAAATAAATAAATAAATAAATAAAACAGGTTGGTAGGACAGATACAATAATTAATGCAATGCATATTGTTGTCTTCATAGTAGTTGCTCAGGCTAAAAGATGCCAACATGATAACTTTTCTAAACACTGTTAGTACATATCTTTCTTCTCACTGAACTAAGAGAATATAGTTGTCTGTATAGTCTAATATTCCATAATAGTAGTGGGTTATCAGCAGAACTGGCAGTGTCGGAAGCTGTTGGCTTGAGCCTTTTACAGCTAAGGATACTTATCTGTTTTTACTTTTTATGTTTCATGGTTAAACTTCTTTGCTATATGATTAAGAACTAATTAAAGTAAGAACCATATAACAAAACACGTAACTTTTGTATCTCCCAAGGTCAGTCAGATCCCCTCAGGTTTTACTTTGAGACCATGTGCAGTGCTTTGTAGAACTGTTGTCAGTGTCAGCCATCTGGATGAGTCATGGCTATTGCTTGACCAGTTTGCTTTCTGTAGAAGCCTGAGAAAATGTTTTCTGTCTAGGTGACTCTCCTGAGGCACACTATATAACATGGATCGCTTTTCTCTATGGCCCCATAATCTTCTTGAACAGAAAATTTGGGACACCACTGAGTTATAAAAGCAACTTTTTTTTTTTTTTTGTCTTTTTGAGACAGGGTCTCGCTATGCAGTTGAGGCTGGCCTTGAGCTCACTTTTGTAGCCCAGGCTGGTCTCGAACTCGCACCAATCCTCCTGCCTCAGCCTCCCAAGTGCTGGGATTACAGGCGTGAGCCACCACGCCCGGCTAAAAGCAACTTTTATTTTATTTTAATTAATATACATTTAACTACTGGCTGTGACAGTGTCCTAAAAAATTCTTTAATATTCTTTATTACAAATCAAGAATAGGGGGTAGGGAGATAGCTCACTGGAATACATGCTTGCCTGGTAAGCACAAAGTCCTGAGTTCAATCCCCGGCACTGCAAATATAAGTAAATAAAATAAAATAACATAAAATAAAATAAAATAAAATAAAAAAGAATCAAGGATAGAAAAGTTACCTGTGATTAGGGCCGGCAGCATAGGTCAGCTGATTAAGCACTTGCTTATGGAAGCACAGGGGCCAGGTTTCTGTTCCTGACCCCACCTGCCACACCGGCTCTGCTCTTGAGCCTGCTGAGCTGACAATGGAGTCCAGGCGCGGTGCTGTGCGCTTGTAATCCCAGCACTTAGGAGGCAGGAAATAGGAGGATCAGTATGAGTCTGAGCTGTGTAGTGAGACCCTGTACAAAAAAAAAAGAAAAAGAAAAGAAAAAAGAAAGTTACCTGTGACTTACAAAATGCACTATTTTGCTCCGTGCATACTCTGAGCTAGTGTTAGTACTTCTGAAGCCATTCCAACTTGATTGCCCTTATTGGAGAGACAGAGATAAGAGGTGGACATTTTGAGAATGATCTCAATCATTACCCATTGTCAATAAATCTGCCTCCAAATCCTTTCAGTGTTTCTGCTTGCCTTTGCCTCTGGTGCATTGGCCATGAAGTTCAACTGTGATTACATCTTTGGTCACCATTGTGACCCTCATAAATGGGGCAAGGACCTCTCCAGGTCCAGAAGGGAAGGCATGCCCTCAAGATTTCTCAAGTACTCACAGAAGTCCAGAGGCTTCCTGGCTCTCTGCTCAAGTAGCTCACATCAGGGAGGATAAAATATGTCTGTCTGTCAGTTTGTCTGTCTGTCTGTCTGTCTGTTGTCTGCCTACCTGTCTCCCTTCCTGCCTGACTCTAGTAAGATCTCCCTGGGGCCACAACATTTAGTCTGTCTGTCAGTCCTAGTCAGTTCAAGCAGAAGAACGACTTGATCATCCCCTTGTTAGTGAAGGCCACCCTCAAGGAAAGGACGGTTTAATGGTTAACCTCTGAGTGTCTGTTGAATGAATACATGTGTGAGTCAAATGGACAATGGAAGCAATAAGCTGCTCCATCTGTACATCTACTTCCAAATGATTGAACTCATTCCTGGTAGCCATTGCCTGCATTCGGCCGTATACGCCAAGCCTCTAGAGCCTTCTGCTTACCCATTTACCTAGGTCAGATGACATCATCTAACACCCACCCAAGTTTACTGTCAACAATTCCTTCTGAATTCCACATTATGGCTGAGGAAAAGCTGGACTCTCAGCGCTGACAGATGAGTTATGCCCTGTCAAGCCTAGATAGATAGAGCAGGCTGAGGTGTACCAAATCGGGCCCCTGAGAACCAATGGTCATTACAGAATGTGGGAGAATACCTGTGACTTTTCTTGTAGACAATGGTATAGAACTCTGTCTTCAAAAGTGCACCATATTAAAAAGTTACCATCACTGGGACAACTGGGACTCCTGTCACTTACTCCTTGTGCTAGACCCAAACTTATGGCCCAGGAGGACAACTCCTTCACACCAAGATAGTCAGCTTCCAGCACCACCAATTCTATCTACTGCTCCACAGTCTCCTACTCTGCCATCAGCTACTCCTTCAGATTCTGTTTAGTACTAAAGAACACTATCATATTTTAGATGGAGCCAAGCCTGATTAAAGTCAAAAGTCCCCACCACTGGAACCCTCGCTCAAAAGAAATTCTGCCCAAAGAGATCCTATGAGATTAACAGACATTTTATATGGGACAAACTTCTCTGATTAATGACACTTGAGCTGTCTGCTGAAAAGACACAAATTTCTGCTAAAACAAATGATGGAAACGGGTTACAAGGAAAAATCCCACAAACTCTGTTGGAGCTTCTGGCTTCTATCTCTTTATTTAGTCTGTCAATCCCTGGAGGTGCTCAGTGGCCTCTGTCTTAGGTACTTTTCTCTGTTTGCTGAGACAAAATACATGATGTCCAAAATTAAGGAAGAAAAAGTTTATTTAGCTCACAGTTTGTGGAGGTTTCAGTCCATAACCTGTTGGCTCCTAGACAGAGTGGCACATGGTACACAGGCAACAGTTCAAGGTGGTGGAAAATAGCAAAAGCAGCAAGAAGAAAAAGAGGGAGATCAAACTTCTTTTCCTCTCTTATGTTGTGTGCCAGCTGTCCACCCATGCCATCTCCACGCTCTCCTCTTCCATAAGCTCAGGCAGGATGTTTACAAAGGAAGGTCTCTGGCCTCTTGCTTAGTTATGATAGCTTAGTTAAGCTGCTAAACTTCTCAGTTCTCAAGTTGATATAGAGTATCAACCACTACAGCCCTTTGCCTCTCTGCTCTAACAGACACCATCCTTCTGATCAAGAAGCCTGACAAGTGGGCCAGCAAAAAGGTTCATTTAAAAAAGCTAATGGATTGCTTGACAATTACTGAGTTGACCAGAAGTGTCGAAGTCTGTTTACATGTAAATGGGCTATGTTTTTATTTCCTACCTTGTAGCATATTGTATGAAAGTTGTATTACCTGGCAGCTAAAATCTCTTGTAACAGCATGTAAAGTTATTTTACCTGCTATAAGTCATTATACAAGTTTGAATGTTATGTGAGTTAGTGTTTAACAGTTTATATCATAGGTTTGTTTTCATTTCTGCACTTTTATTAACTTTGATATTATGATGTAACTGCTGAAATGTAAGCCAGAGTGTGTACTAGAGCAGCTACCTGGTCTGTCTTCAGGACTCTGTCTATTCCCAATGGTTGATGATAGTGCCTAGTGTGTAGCAGTTATGTACAATTTATTGCACATAACAGCGATAATAAATACTTGGCGAATGAATGAAAAATCAACAGAAAGCTGACAAGCTTACTTTAGACCAAGACCTAACTGTCCAGGTACCCCATGCTATACAGGAATGAACTATTCTAATAAATGGACTCCTTGACAGATGCTGAGTACATCCTGTGATGAATGGAAGTAACTGTTAGTAATGAAGTCCAAAGGGATAGATATGCTGTAGTCACTTGGGATAAAATTATTTTGGCCCAAACTGTCTGGCACGAATGATCTGCACAGCAAGTTGCTATTTGGAAACCTACCACCAACAAAACACAATAATCTAGCACAGAGCCAAAGCCCCTCAGGGCATCCTATTGACTGAAACATCTGCCCCAGGATGAAAATCTTTAACTTGATATTGCCAGAAATTCCAAGACAGATTCTCCCCCGCCATTTATTCTGTGAACCCAAGTCACAGCACTGCAGAAATCTCAGGCTTCAGCATGTGCGTCTTGGGCCCTGACTTCATGCAATATAATGGGATATCCCCATGTAAAGATATGTAGACAGATTACAGAAAATAAAACATAATCCTACGGAAATAGTTTTATGTGGTTAAAAGACCAGCTGTATCTGCAGACCTTCCTGCACACACGTATAACCCAGGTACATATTAACTACCTCTACAAGCTTCAGAAATCCAGCCTTAGGTCAGCTGCAATACTTACCTGGACAGCTCCTCTGAGGTTCACTCTGAAGGGACAACATGCACTCATCAGTCCATGCACGACTAAAACCTGTGGACACAGTTCACAGCATTGCTCCATTCCAGTTCCCTTTGATTTTTGTGTATTTTCAGGCTTTTATCCCAGTGCTTGCCTTCCCATGCCCTGCAAGCTGTGTGTTTTGGCTATTTTTGCTTTAAACTTTACAGATGGCTGCTCCAACAGAGCACAACAATCTAGCCAAGCCTTGACCAAGATTTGATGAGCATTAAAGACACATTGGACACTCTCCTAGATCAGACAGCTAACACACTCCCTTGCCAGAGTAATGTGACAGAACAGAGAAGCCTAAAGTCTATTTCTGCCTGGTCTCAGAAGGTCACATAAAATATACCCAGCAAAGAATTTTCAGGAACAATAAAAGAGTGGGTAAATATAGCAGACAATGCCCCCTAAGCCAGTATAGTTGAGTTTCTTAGGTGCCTAGGAAACAGTTGCTGTTCCAGATGCAGTTGCTCCTATCTCTCAGAAATAGCTGATCACTGAGATGCATTGCTGGTTACTATGATGCCTCCGTACTTCCTGTTTGCTTAACTCATATAATCCCTAGGGCACGAACGATCAAGGCCTGATATTTTGAGAATGATCCCAATCAGTAGTACCTATTGACATAAATAAATCTACCTCCAAATCCTAGGTGTTTTTTTCAACAGTTCTGCTTGCCATTGCAGATATTTATTGCTTCTAATACTTTCGAAAACCACCATATTTTGACAGTGTCTTGAATAGTTAAACATAATTCTCATATTAGCCTGAACCCAAGACAAATGAAAATACATGTCAACAAAAACCTTGTACATGAGTGTTCATGGCAGCATTATTTACAGTAGCCAAAATTGGAAAACAATGACCATTTGATGAAGTAATTAAAGCACAAATGTAGTTGTATTAGTCATTTATGCCTAATTACAACCAAATACCAGAGCTAATCGCTTGATAAAAAGAAAGATTTATTTTGGCTCACAGTTCTGGAGATTTCCACCTGTTGTTTGCTCACGTCATGGCCATGAGGAAACACATCATCTGGCTTTACAATGGAACAAGCATGCTCAGATTATGGCTAGGAAGGGCTGGCGAGATGGCTCCATGGTCTAAAGCACCGACTTAGGCAAGCTTAGGCAACCACAGGGACCTTGCTTGGATCCCTGGCACTACATGCTATGCCATCCCCAGCCCCACGGCAGGCTGAGCCGGCCATAACAGAAAGAAAGAAAGAAAGAAAGAAAGAAAGATTAAAAAAAATGTTCAAAGCCAACCTGAACTACACAGTGAATCTCAACAAATAGCCAACCAACCAAACAACAAAAACCATATTAAAGTGCAGCATATGCAGATTATTGCTACGAGGCAAAAATGGGGTCCTCCAAACCATTCCAAAGGCACATCCCTCAGGACCTAACACTTCCTTTTAGACCAGCGATTCTCAACCTGTGGGTCACGACCCTGGCAGGGGCCAAACAACCAAAACACAGGGGTCGCCTAAAGCCATCAGAAAATACCTAATGCATATCATGTATTCACATCCCAAATCGTAACTGTAGCAAAATTACAATTTTGAAGTAGCCACCAAAATTAATTTTTGGTTTGGGGTCACCGCAACATGAGGAACTGTATTGCGGGGTGACGGCATTAGAAATGTTGAAAACTACCTTGTCACTATATTGCCACATTCTGATGAACAAACCTTTAGTACATGGGCCTCGGAAGACACTTATCCCTATCCAAGCCCTAGCAGCAGTCTGTCCAAATAATGGAATACTATCTAGTCACACAACAGAGCGATACTGTGATGTCTGCTAGAGCAAGAATAACTCTAGAACATGTGATGCTCAGCAAAAACGCATCAAAAAAGGCCACATATGGCATGGCTCTATGTCAAATGTCCAGAATAGGGCAGAAAAGTAGATTCATGGGTAAAGATGGCCAGGCATGTGGGAGAAGGGGCAAGGGAGAGTTAAGGAACATGGGGTTTCTTTTAGGAGCAACAAAGTATCCTAAAACTGATTTGGTGCTAAGTGCAGAACTCTGTGAATATATAAAGAACTGTTGAGTTGTACACTTTAATTGAATGCCACATGAATTAAATCTTAAGAAGACTGTGTTTTGAAAATCTATTTACAGCATTTGTGGAAATGTGGGTTTTTTAAAATCTCAAAAACTCACTTTAAAAAACCACAACTCTCTTCCTTTTCCTTCCCTCCCTCTGCCAGATTCTCATTTCTTATTCGTTAGAGAAAAAGCAGGCTCCCCCTTCTGTTATCAGCAAGGGCTTGTGCCTACTTTGCACAGAGACATTGCCAGCAGTGCCACTGGCTCACAGTGTTCTTTCTGTAGTACAAACCTGACAGTGCTTTCTTCTCCTTCCCCCTCTCCTCAAGGTTTCCTGCATTCTCCAAGATGTGTCCTGTTTCCATGCTTTTCATCAAGAGACCCCCTAGTCCACAAAGGCCTTCTACTCTGGGCAACCTATGAGCTCCTATCTATTTTTGAAATCACACCTCAGAGGACCCTCTCCAGGGAGCCCTCTGGCATTGTTCCTCTAATGCCATCCCACAAAAATACTTCCTCCTCTGACCTATCTGTGTCTTGTTGATTTTTAAAGCAGCATATAAAATTTTTTATTGTTACATGAAAAGATAACACTCTACAACTCAGGAAGACAAAAACACACCTTAAAAATGAGCAAAATATTTCAGCAGACCATTTCACACAAAAAAGATGCAAATGGTCAAGAGGCGTGTGGGAAAGTGCCTACCACGAGGTGTTTCCAGGGGAATGCAATCTAAGCTCACTCTGGAAGACAGTAGAAGGGTGCATAAAATGCCTAAACCTGTGACTGAAAAGCTGTGCCAACTTCTCTTAATTTTATAATTCTTTTATTTATTCCTTCTTTTGGATTAAACTAGGGAAACTATGACAAATTCACATATATAGGTCTTGTTTCTTTCACTAATGAGTTTAGGTTCTAGATACATCCACTTATATATGAAACCTTCTAGTTTATCATGCTTGATAGCTGAGTAATACTCCATTGTGTGCAAATATCACATCTTTTTCAACCATTCTTCAAATGATGCGCATTTTGGTTGTTTCCAAGATTTGGCTATCACAAAGTGTGCTGTTATGAACATAGTTGCACAGATATCACTATGGTGTGATGTTTTCACTTCTTCTGGGAAAATTCCCAGTAGGGGGATAGCTGGATTGAATGGGATTTCCAGTTCTAGTCTTCTAAAGGGTCTCCACACCACTTTCCATAATGGTTGCACCAGTCTGCATTCCCACCAGCAGTGGAGAAGGGTTTCTTTTCCCCTACTGCCTCTCCAACATTTGTTTCTGGTGGATTTTGTGTGTGTGTGTGTGTGTGTGTGTGTGTGTGACTGGGGTTCAAACTCATGACCTTGTGCTTGCCAGGCAGGCACTTATGCCATGGAGCTATCTCCCTGGCCCCTTGGTGGATTTTTTTTATGATAGCCATTGTTTTTGGGTGAGTTGGTAGCTAAGTTTTGTTTTAATTTGCATTTTGTGAATGGCTGGCGATGTGGAGCATTTATTGATGTATTTATTATCTTGTAGTATTTCTTCCTCTGAGAAGTGTTGATTTATCTCAGATGCCCATTTCTGAATTGTGTCTTTGAATTTTGGGGCCTTAATGTTTTTTACTTCTTTATAAATTCTAGATAGAAGACCTTTTCTGAATACTTATTAGTTAAAATCTTTTCAAAATTCCTGGGTTGTCTTTTCATTCGGTTTTGTTAATGCTTTCATACATTGTTTTTTTGCTTTTTGTTGTAGCTTTCATCTGTTCTAATTAGTGGAGCACTTACATCTTCCTCACACGTTTTTAATATTTCTAGTGCTTTCAACAATACCAGTATGCAACCTGCACCAAAATAAGTGCCTTTTAAAAATGGACCTTGAAGCAGGAGTGCCTGTAATCCCAGCATTCTGGAAGGCTGAGGCAGGAGGATCACAAGTTTGAGCATAGCCCGGGCAATTTAGTGAGTTTGTAAATTCCCATCTCAAAATAAAAATTGAAAATAGCTGGGGATTCAGATCAGTGTGAAAGCCCTCAGTTATGTCCCCAGAAAATAAAAAAAATTCACTCGAGGTGCCAAGAACTTTATGTATTGACATAGTGATGAAACAGCTGATAGAGGGGCATTGGAGCATGTATTATTTGAAACTTTAATATATTGTGGTTTATGACCACATTAAAGCACACAGGATTAAACAACCTGAAAGTTGGAACAAGATATTACTAAGTCCAGAGGCTTTACAGCTTTTCCTTCTACATGAACCATCTGAGTATGTGTGAAGATTCCCAGGAGGTCCAGGGTACTCCTGAGACCGTGTTTTTCCTAAGCTTCCAGGTTGTGTAGATGTTTGGCTCTGCGAACCATATGTGGAGTAGCAAGAGCCTACCTAGTCTGACCTATCAAGGAAAGCACAGATGGCAGCTGCAAAGTTTGATCCACTGGTCAACCAGCAAACACATGTGAAAGTCATTTTTCCTCAACATCTGTAAGACATCTGTGCTCAGCACTGAACTCCATCAAAACACCAGATGCACTTTCAAAGGCACGATCGATAGGATCTCGGCCAAGTGTTCCTGATGTAGGGGACTTTGTGTTCATAGCAAGTCCTTTGGGAGGCCTCTGCTGCTCAGTCAGGGACCATCTTTTGGAGCCATCTCTGAAAAATGCAGAAGTATCTGTGATAACACATGAACACACGGGACCAACTTGCAAACACGTGCCAGTAGGATGGTTGCCCAGTACATGAGGTATGACCCAAAAACTATGGTGAATGTTTAATTTTTAAAAATTGTTACAAAGCCATGCTGCCATGAGTTGCTCTCAATATCCCATACACTTCCGGTCACCACCAACACAGTGATCCCACACTTCTCGCCACTTTCTGAAGAAGTTCTGGAAGTCCTCCTTCTTAAGTATCCTTAGCTACTGTTTTGGCTGTCTCAATTGTTGTGACTGGATTCAGAATGTCTCCTTTTCATAGCCACTTGGACTTTAGAAAGGAACGAGAAGTGTCAGGATACCAGATCTGGTGAATAAGGAGAATGACAACTCACAGTCACGTTTTTACGAGCCCTGCCTTTCTGGTGGACAGGACTCAGCAGCAACAATCACTGCATCTTTTTAATTCATGTCTCTTAATGATACTGCCCAAAGAGGATTTGCAGAACTGTTGCTGCCAGTGACAAATGTGACATAACAAGTGTGCTGAAAGCAGGAGGGAAAGTTCTGAGGAGGATTAGTGACAACTGGTCTTCGCTATAGTAATTATTTCAACACACACCATATGTTTTGATCAGCCCTTGTATTAACAGAAGTTTCTCCACACTTTAATGAGGACAGAACCCTGCATAAGGAACCAAAAGACCTCCCTGCTGATCCTAGATCTTGAACTGATGATTGGCAATGACATGAGCCAGTGATAAGATGTTCAGCCACTCCCCGAGACGCAACTCCTCCAAAAGGTCTGCATTTTAAGGTTTGGCTAAAGAAGTGCCTTGCTTCTTGTCTTTATCTAGACAAAAGAGGCATGGTTAATTTATAAAAGCAAGGCCCTATAAGAATACTCTCCTTCCTAAAGCTGTACTAGAAAGCTGTGCTTCTTGAGGGAACAAGAGTTTTAATTGTTTATTCTTGAACAACCAGAGATGCCTCTGGAAAAGAGTAGCAGGTACTCAGAAAGCATTTTACTGTTGAATGAATAAAAGTAGGAAGCCTTGGGCTCTAATAGTCTTTCAGGACCTGTTTCTTTACTAATCCGCTGCTTTGAAGTACTGCTGGAATAGAATGCCCATCAAATTGTGCTGGAATGAAAGATCCATAATTCAATGCTTAATATGACTCTCTAGAGAGAACTAGTTAGCTAGGCTGCTGAGCTATAACTAATTTTTTTATTTTAGATTTAATGATACATCACATTATTTAGAGAGGGCAGGTGTGTATTTTACTGCTGTTCTCTAGTATGAGCTTTATAAAGGAGAGTATTCTTATAAGACCTTACTTTAAAAATTAACTGTGACTCTTTTATTTTATCATTTCTTTCCTTCTTTTTTGGATTTCTAAGACAAAGTCTTGCTGTGTAGCTCAGGCTGTCCTCGTGCTCACTATGGGAGCCCAGATAGACCTCAGATTCACAGAGGTCCTCCCTCCTCAGACTCTTGAGTGCTTGGAATATAGGATGAGCCATGATGCTTAATTTAAACTGTGTCTGTTGCTGTTATAAGAATTACCATTAATGGTAGCAACATCTTTAATTTTAGATGTAAGAAGTATTTTTGCAGAACTGTTTCACTAGGTTATAGAATAACAGATCTATATTTGTGTATTTCCCAGCTCCTCTCATGTCCAGCTGTGACTTGGGTGAAGTGCCTCATGTTTGTGTGACTTGCTTTCCTTATTTGTCCTTATTTGTAGGAGAGGGATAAAATAGCACTACCTCATAGATTTCACATGACATAACTGAGTTAATAGATGTCCTTAGAAAACTGTGTGACATATCATATGTCTTAACAAATTAAAAACTGTTTGACTGGGCGTGGTGGTATATACCTATTATCCCACCACTCTGAGAGGCTAAGGCTGGAAAATCAGAATCTTCAGGCCAACCTGGGCAACTTAGTGGAAACCCTGCCTCAAAATACAAATGTAGGGATGTAGTACAACACAAAGATCCCAGGTTTAATCCGCAGTGCAGGCAAGACAGACAGACAGACAGACAGACAGACAGACAGACAGACTGACTGACTGACTGACTGACAGACAGACAAAAAGGGTTATTGTCTATAGATTGAGCAAAAATAACATGTTTACTAAAGACTGACTTTATAAAGCTTGAACTCAGGCCTTTGTGTTGGGTCTACAGGGTCTTACTATGCAGACTGTACTCATAGTGATCTTCCTGTTTTCAGCCTTCCAAAGGCTCTGATTACAGGTGAGCACCACCACGCCCAGTCTCAGTCGCTGTCTCAGTGTACCCCAGAGGCAGGTGCGGCAAGGCAAGCAGGGTATCAGACACCCAACCTCTGTGTCTGCTAAGCAGGTACTTTAGTCCTCTGATCTATCTGGCTGATACAGAGTTACCAAGGAGTGAATTCCCACTGTTAGGCAAGGTGTTATGGTGGAAGGCAAAAAGCAAGAGCAAGAAACAAAATGGTGATGTAGTGGGGATCTGGGATGACCAGCTGTTCATGGAGAACAAAAAGCTATGAGGCTGCCAGAACCTCCACATAATCGTGGTGGCCTTAGGTGAATGACGATCTTTTTGCTGATGAGGACACTTTGAAGAGATCCTACATTAGCAAAGTGTTTGTCCTTTCCCCTAGAGGTAACCCTTGTCATTACTGCTCAATCTCAAAGAACTAGGATGCCTTCCGCTGATGGAATCCTACTCTGGTGCATCACAGTTTCATGGGTCAACTGTGACCAGAGGTGCATAGAGTAATGTTTCTGCATACCATAGGCAACTCTTACGGCAAGATACTAGGCCTCAGGCAAGCCCTAGTCACAACTGTGACTGGAGGTGCAGAGTTCCATTTCTGCATACTGTAGGTGGCTCCTGTGGCAAGATATTAGGCCTCAGGCAAGTTCTGTTCATAATTAAATTATGAAATGATTTTCCCCAAAAAACCATATAGAATGGTCTTTGACACAGGGTGTGTCACTAAGTCGCGAAATGTTTCCCACTGATCTTCCTGCTTTAGCCTCCCTGAGTTCTGGGATTACAGGCATGAGTCGCCAGGCGTGGGTGAGGTTGTGACCTTCTCATCATCACCAGAAAGCAAGTTTGCTCTCTCACAAGGCAAGCAAGAGGTGCTTTGTTCAGGTCATTTTAGAGAGGACTCAGAAAGCAGGGCCCACTCCAAATACTTCAACGAGTGACTCCATCATTTTGCTCATAGCTTAGGAACAACACTTGTTCCTTGGGCTTGTTCCTTTATCTAACCCTACTTGCCTTAATAATGACTCTAGCCAGGCATGGTGCCATACAGCTGCAATCTCAGCACTCATAAGGCTAAGGCACAGGTTTCAATGCAACTTCAATGCCAACATGGCTATGTAGTGACTTCAAGACCTGACTGAATAGCGTTGTGAGGTCTTGTCTCAAAAATAATAATGACTCCTGAGGTGTACACAGTGTTTCCATGTCAATGTCCCCTTAAATACCCCAAAAGAGTTCTGTAACTGTCCTTAATTCACACCTTAGGAAACGGCCTTGACAAGTCTGGGTTGGGTTGCTCAGGGGCCTGGGAAAGGAGGTGAGAGAGGCAGAAACACAGCTCCAGCCTTTGACTCCATGATATAATGCATGGAGAGCGTGGACATCGCGAGGGTGGATGCTCATTTTTCACTGGCAGAAAAATCTAAGTATTGAATAATGCCCTTCATAGGAATCCACCAAACTCCCCTTGCTCTCCCTGCTCACTGCATGTCAGCGGCACAGGCTCTCTGGAGAGCTGGCTCTGGGCCGGGGATTGTGTAGAACAGAAGAGGTGGCTCGTAGGTCAAGCTGGACCTTTGCAACGCAGGATCAAGGACAGTGCTCTCCTTTGTGTACAGGCTCAACCTGAGCCCCAGAAATCACGACAAGCAGGTGGCCTGAGAGCCTGCAGTTCGGTGTGACTCTACTGCATGCACCCCTTTGGGTTGGCTTCTGTTGTCCTGGACACCGCCATCTTGTGGCTCTACAGGAGCAGTTCCTCAAATGTAAAAGAGCCAACTCAAGAAAACTAGAGTTGGGCCCGGCGGGACGGCTCAGTGGTCTAAAGCGCCTGCATGGGAAGGCTTGGGCGGCTTCAGGGACCGCGGTTCGATCCCCAGCACCACATGCTGCGCCAGCCCTACCCTTGGGGCGGGCTGAGCCGGCCATAAAAATGAGTGAATAAACAAACAAAGGTTCTGAAACAAGAAAAAAATAAATAAGTAAAAACTAAAAAAAAAAAAGAAAACTAGAGTTGGAAGCAAGATTGCCTGAAGATGAATCCAGTGAGTCAGGTCTGATTTGAGCATTCACAGGCTGCCACATGGATACCCAAAGTGATGAAACGAAGCCCCTTTAACACCCGACACATTAGCCTTGTGGGGTAATGTTACAGTGGTTGTGTAAAAATCTATCCTTGTCAGGTATAGTGGCACATACCTATATTCACAGCCTCTTGGGAGACTGAAGCTGGAGGATCCCACATTCAAGGACAGCCTGGACAGCTTAGCATGACTATGTCCCAAAATAAAACTTAAAAGGACCGGACACTAACCTCAGTGGTACAGAATTTGCTTAGCATGTACACATTCCTATTTTCAGTCCCTAGTACCGTCATACAAATCCAAAAATTGTCCTTCTTTTCCAAAGTGGTGAAACACAATCGCAAGCAAGACTATTTTGTTAATCTGATACTAAGGAAGGGAATATCTATTTTAAATGGAAATTCTAGTCATAGTTTTTCAAGGAATCTCCACAATGATTTCCACACTGGTTGCACCAGTCTACACTCCCAGCAACAGTGGAAAAGGGTTCCAGGAAGCAGACGTCTACCTCTTTGTCCCCTCTAGACCTTTAAGTAATTGGATGAGGTGCACTCCCATTTCAGAGAGTAGTCTGTATTTCCCAGTCTACTGATGTGAATGTTAACCTCCTAGCAAAATATCCAAAATAATGTCTGACCTAGGGCCTTGCACGTGTAGTCCAGGTGAGTGGACACATAAAACTGACCATCACGTGATGTTGTAGATACACACTGAAGCCTTCTGTAGAGGCTGATGGCTGTTCTTCATGTTCCACCAGTGCCATTCCTTCTGGCCAAGGTGAAACCTCTGTGCTGACCATGGGTCATGGCTCCTCCTGCCAGTGATATTTTCACCCCTTTTTCTACCCTCCAAGTGACCATGGCCCAGTTCCACCTCCCTGTCACTGAAGAATGGGAGTAGAGAGAGCTTGTGCACAAATAGCGGGTTAACTTTTGAAGTCACCAGAAGGTTTCAGTTTTGGAGTGAGCTTTGCAAACACAGCACACAACTTTGCTTTATCAGGAACAAAATGCACACACTATGTTCTAATAAAAAGAGAAGTAATACAAGGAACCGTACCTTCTTGAATTGCTGATGATTGAAGGCCTCCCAGTGAAGTGGGTTATGTGCCTTTATGTATGTACAGTATCAACCTGTGAGGGACTCTTGGCTCTTTCTCGTCCTGAAGGCCAAGAGGGTACTAGCTACTTAGGTGGGTCTGATTATTCCCCTCACTGACAGGAAAAAAATATAACAGTAAGCGAAGAGGTTTAATAGCCATGAGAAGGAAAAGCAAGAAAGAAAAAGGCTTGCTTCTTTGCTAGCATGTTTCAGTGTCACAACTGTCCCATAGGAGCCCAAAGGACAGACACCAGCAGGTCCCCTGGCTGTGGAAGGTGAACATTTAGCAAATGGAGCCCAGTTCTCAGGGAGAGATGTCAAACAGAAATCCTAGAACAGCTTCCAGTAAATAATAGTAGATGATATTTGTCATTATTTCATATGCATCACTTACTAGAATAGAAAAGGAAAGAGAAGACTTAAACACATTGTTAGCCTTAGAAAAAGACTGTCTGGAGCCAAAAGAAGATAAATGATCTCCAGACATCAGGAAATGAGGCAGCTAGGTGTGGTGGTGCACACTTGGAATCCTGGCATGCAGGAGGCTGAGGCAGGAATATTGCCCTGAGTTTGAGGCCAGTCTGGGTTACATAATGATGTCAAGGCCAGCCTGAGCTGCATAGTGAAACCCTGTCTGAAAAACTAACTCAATGAAAATAAAAAAAATAGGATCTATGTGTTTTGTTTCCTACTCTATGCTTCTATTCATTATATATAATGAACACACAAATCATCAATTATTAAGTGAATAAAATTAAAATAGAAGAAGCAATGAGAACCAATCAGAACAGTAGACCCCAAGTAAGTAGACTGAAGATGCCATATAACTAAGGAAAAATGAACCAAGACCACAAAGAACTGCCATTTACAGCCATTGGGATGACTGTTACAGGAAAAAAAAAAAACAGGCAAATAACAACAATCTCAGAAAATTAGAAGACTTAAAGGGAGAGTAGAGAAGCTGGAGTCATTGTGCTGGCTGGTAGAAACTGAAGTTCTTGCAGCCATTGTGGAAAACAATATGGGAATTCCTTAAAAAGGTGAAACATAAAAGATGATCCAGAAATTTAACTTCTAGTATATGACAAAAATAATTATAGTCAACAATACATTTGTCTTAGTTATTTTTCTCTCATTGCTGGGACAAATACCTGACAACAGGAAGGAAAGGTTTCTTTAGCTCACAGTTACTGGAGGTTTTGTCTCTATTCAGCTGCCTCCAAGGCAGAGTGGCACATGGCAGAAAACAACCTTTCATGGCGGCAGCTAAGAGCAAGAGCAAAAAGTGAGGTACCAGCAGTTCAAGGAGCTAACTACTCTTCCTCCTTTACATTGAAATGCAAATCACCTGCCCCAGGGGAGGTGCAGCACCCATTTTTACAATAATCAATTACAAATTCCAGAAGCTACCCCATGACTATGAGGCTTTGGGGGAACACCTATACACAAAACATAACACTATATATATATATATATATATATATATATATATATATATATATATATTTCTACTAGTGTTCTTTACAACAGTGATGGTGAACATTTTAGAGTTTCAGTGATAGCAAAGAGCCCACTGTGGCATATGTGCCCCAAATTCACCATCACTGCTTTACAATAATCAAATTGTGAGAATAACCCAGGTGTCCACTGGCACCTGAAAGCATGCAGGAAATGTGTACTATTTGTGGAATATTATTTAGCCTTAGCAAGAAATGATGAACATAGATGCACCTTGAAGGGACTGTTTGAAGTAAAATGAGGCAGACATAAAAGGATGGAGGTTGTAGGATTCCACTTGTGGGAGCTATTCAGGCTGTTCAAATTCATACAGACACAAAGTAGCAGGGTGAGTTCCAGGGATGGTGCAGATTGTTTAATAGAGCATTTCAATGTGAGAAGATGAAAGAGCTCTGCAGGAATGATACCAAAACAGAACTTACAGGGAAATAAATAAGATACATGTCGACATTTTGCAAAAATCTGACATGTAATTAATCAGAGTTCCATTAAAGGAGAAAAGGGACTAAAGATTTGGAGATTTCTTTTCCCTTGGTAACAGGGATCAAACTGAGGACCTTACACTTGCTGGAAAAGCATTTATTCCACTGAGCTATCTCCTCAGCCAAAACTAAAAATTTTTCAAGAAGCAGTTAGTACTTAGTTTTTTTTCTTTTTGTTCTTTTTTTTTTTTTTTTTTTTTTTTTTTTTA
>PVJA010034960.1:0-22187 GCA_004027025.1 Myocastor coypus
GGTCTCGCTATGCAGTTGAGGCTGGTCCTGAGCTCACTTTTGTAGCCCAGGCTGGTCTCGAACTCGTACCAATCCTCCTGCCTCAGCCTCCCGAGTGCTGGGATTACAAGCGTGCGCCACCACGCCCGGCAACACTAGCTTTTTGAGGAATCTCTGCTCATATTTCTGCAAAGTCTTTTTGTGTCACCTGCTGTTCCATTGACACCTATTGTTCTTATATGACTTTTCTTTGCATCATCCTGTGACTGCTGAAGTACTGCTTTGTTGCTCCTTGCTAGTTTTAAGAGATCTTTCATTTCATATTCACTAGCTGCACTACTTAATAGGTCCTTTTACCAGATCCCACAGCCCCCTGATTTATTGGGACTACAGGTTTGCATCACCATATTGGGCCTAATCAATATTTCTTGGTCTTTAAGGTCTGCAATGTTTTCCCTGCTTTTATCGATTATCTCCCTGGGAGTCATAAAAAAGTACTCAAAAATTTTGCCTATATAAGAAGTTACGTTTTGGAGAAAGTCAAAGAGCATCAAGAATCCTTGGATATTCACAATCCTCGGGACTATATTGATTGTTTCCTGATCAAAATGGGACAGGTAAAACTATTTGGTTGCATCTTGAGGTTCATTGATAAATTCTGTACCTACTGGGAATGTGTCATACGCGAAACACTGTGTAACACTCCATAAATGTCATGGATCTGGAGTAAGCATCTGAATTGTTAAAGAAATTAGAGCACATGGACTGTTTTCACATAGTAACAGGCTGGTAAAACACAGTTGTCTGAGTTCTTAGCCACATCAGGACAACCTCCCCCTTCTTCAGAGAGGCAAATGAAGCATTTAAAGTGGTGGACAGGGAGAGGGGCCCCACCCTGACCGGCTGCACTCTTGTTGGAATGGACAGCAGTCGCCTGATAGCCAGGGAGGGCAGTACTGGAACATCCGGGAGGGACCTGAAGTGAACTGTTCCAGTTCATTGGGGCTCAGGAAGGGTAAGCAAGAGGTGGGAGCTGCCCCTGGAGGAAGACGAAAAGTGAGGCTCTTCTTGCCAGTCTCCCTGTGAGCAGGGGATCATTCCAATTCCCGGGTATTTACGTAGGCATGCTTTATGGCCTAACTTACGGTCTACTTTGGAAAAGGTTACATTTGCTGTTGTGAAAAATGTGTATTCTGTTGTTCAGGGAGGCCCTGTAGCTACCTGCTGCGCCCACTTGTGCAGTGATGTCATTTAACTCTGACGTTTCCTTGTTTTCTATCTGGTTTCCCTAACCAACTGTGAGAGCAGACTCTTGAAGCCCCTATTGGGTAGCATTGATGTGTCTGTCCTATTAAGTCTAGCAGTCCTTGTTCAGTGAAGCTGGCGGCCCCGACGTTTGGTGCGGCAGATACTTGCAGTTGCTATCCCTTCCTGGCCAGTCATTAGCGGCCATCTTTGCCATTGCCTCCATTGTCCCGTATCATGTATGTGTTTTGTGTCCAATGAAAGAAAGAAATGGCTCCAGCAGTTTTCTTCTAGTATATCATTGGCATGAAGCATTTTGCATGGCTAAGGTACCTGCAATAAACCCACAAAATGGAATTTTCAAACCGTCCAGAAATAAGGGGTATAGAAAATGAAGACTGGGTCAAATAATTCATATTCTGCCATACAGTGCCATGTTATGGTGTTAATAATATAGTGTGCATTTTAAATTTTGCTTATCTTTTGAACTGCCTGAATTATTTTGTGATTTAATGTGATATTTGTTTGTTTTTTTTTTTTTTGTCTTTTTGAGACAGGGTCTCACTATGCAGTTGAGGCTGGCCTTGAGCTCACTTTTGTAGCCCAGGCTGGTCTCTTTAATGTGATATTAATTAAGGATTAAATGATAATTTTTAGGAAAAGGACAGTCAGAATTCTGAATTTACTATTGAAAGCTTGATGGCCACTGTCACTGACCTATTTATAGCTGGAACAGAAACAACAAGCACCACCCTGAGATACGGACTCTTGCTCCTGCTGAAGAACCCAGAGGTCACAGGTATGACACAAGAGCTGGAGCACAGGAGCTGCTACTCACCAAACTTTTCTCCTAGTGTTTGTTGTGGAGATTTCTGTGCTATTGCCTGTCCTTTATACAATACAGTGAAAAACGAGATAGATTTTGAGAACAGGGCAAAATAAATGAGGGAAGTGAGGTGTGAGCGATAGCAAATCCATCAAAGCTATGGACTTTGGTGGCAAAATACACTGAATAAAGTGTCTGGATTTCGTCAGAGGGTACGATGCAAGCACAGGTGCGGTGAATCGGCCTAGCGCGGTGTGTTGGATTCCTAAATAACAGAGCACTTTGCAGAGTAGTTGTCTTCTAGAAACAAGAGGCTCTCGTGGCCAGTATCCTCTACCTTTCATTTCTCAGGTAACTCTTTTCTCCTAATAGAAGGAGAGGCTGTGAACCACAGAGGCCTCTTCAGAGACACACAGACAGGGAAGGAATGCAATTCAGTGCTGGGAGCAGGGGTTGGACAGAGTCCACGCAGTTCTGAGGCTCTCCGCTCTTCTCTCCACATTCTTCCCGAAATTCAGCTGCTGGTGTAAGTGGTAGAGAATGAGCAGCGGTAGTGAAAGCACCTCCTTTTCTGCCGTCGGGCAAGAAGATTCTAACCGAAAGATGAGTGAAGTGAATGAAAGGAAAATATTCATCTCATCCCTGGGCACTGAACTATGGAATTTTAGAACCCAGGGTTACAGCAGAGAATTAATGAAACTTTCAGGCACAAATCACGTCATATGTGAAGATTAAGAATCAAATGTCACTCTGGAGAGCAGCCTTCATCTTGGGTATTCATAGGCAAGGAGATTTTTGTACTAGGAAGTTGGCAAAAAGTTTGTCTCTCCCTTTTATTTTTCAGAAAGGTGCTCCAAGATGTACTCCACCCAAATGTCTGAAACCAGTGTAGAGGAAATTATGGGCTCTGGGGATCAGGCAAGCTCATGGAGGAAGCCCCTGGGCACCAGGCCCAGAAGGGACCAGATGGAATGCTGAGTGTGAGGGACACTCCAAAAACAGAGGACTGTTTGATGTTGGTGGCAACAGAAAATGCTCGTTAGGGGCTTGAACCACCTGAGCACTTGCTGTCATTCTACAGATTACCTTCAGGTCCAAAAAGTACAAAAAAGAAGATAAGAGCCAGCCAGATAGCTCAGCGGATTAAAGCACCTGCCCAGGCAGATGCAAGGACTGGGTTGGATACCCAGCATGCCCTGCCAGCCCCACCCCCAGCCCCCACTCTGAGCACACGGAGACAGTGATTGAGACTGAGAGTGGTGGCGCACATGTGTAATCCTGCTCTTGGGAGGCTGGAAACAGGAGAATCACTACGAGTCCTATCTGTGCAGTGAGACCCTGTAGACCCTGTACTAAAATACAAAACAAACAATCCCCCAAAAAAGTATAATTCCAGGTGTTTTAGCTATGAACAATATATTTGTAGCATATTGATATATACAAGGATATTGATATAATATGAATTGTGATATCATTATATTAAGAAACACGGAGTGAGAGGAATGTGTATTTGTGTCTGTATACTTTGTGTGAGCCAGGGATGTAGGTAAAAATCCTCATTGCCATGACTACAGAGTTTTTAGGAATTGTCTAAAACAGGGAAATCTATCATTTGTTTTTATATGGACAACCTATACTGGCAAAATCTTATTGTATAATTTCATTTGATTTACAAAAACTGAACAGCAAAGTAACTCAGGTCACTAATGCTGTACAAAAATAAAACTGACTAAAAAGCTGTACAGATCAGTATTTTACCATGTTTCACCAGACTCGTCTGTTGTGGAAGAGCACCTTGATCTACCCAGCTCCAATAGCAAAATTAATTGCAAAGAGAAGCAGTAGCTGGTTTCTGGAATGATAACTACCCCGTGTAACTCTCCACAGAAGCACAGTACGCCCTTGAAGCCAGGGCATCATTCCAGAATGGCGAGGTGCTTATGAAGAGGAGATCTCTTTAGCTCTAAAACCATGAAGCTTCCAGGATACAACTGCCACTTGCAATGTCTGATAGAACAGCTTTTCTTTTTTTCAAACAACACTGGCACTCCTGCAAAAGTTCAGTTTGCTTAAAAGCTCAACAAAGATGACTATCTTGCATTTGAATTTTCCTAAGTTAAAGGTAGAATTCAAACTTTAAAGGATCATTGTTACTTTTATATGCAATTAGATCTTGTTGTTCAGTTTTCCTTCTGTTAGGACAGTAATTTTTGCATCTATATATATATATATGTGGTATTTATATATTGAAGTCCTTCATTGTTTTTATTTGCCTCAGTTATCACGTCATGCCTGGTGACTGCAGCTTACCTTAATACTTAGGTCGTAAATGGTTTGTGCATGCCCGTAGCATAGAGCTTCTATCTCTGGTTCCAGGTGACAGCCTCACGATGCTGTTGGCACACACCTTTGTCATGCTTCACACAGGCTTGCGTTGCTACGACAGCGATGCCTTATCCTCTCATTCTGTCCTCCCCCCTCCCCCCCCCCGTGACTTATCAGCTAAAGTACAAGAGGAGATTGAGCGTGTGATTGGCCGACACCGGAGCCCCTGCATGCAGGACAGGAGCCGCATGCCCTACACAGATGCCACGGTGCACGAGGTCCAGAGGTACATTAACCTCATCCCTAACAACGTGCCCCGGATGGCAACCTGTAACCTCAGATTCAGAAACTACTTCATTCCCAAGGTAAGCTTGTTTCTCTTGCGCTGTCTTTGGGTGCTTGTGTAGTTCCCACATTCACACATGGTTCCAACCCTCTGCCAACAGAACAGAACATAAGTCAGAACTCAGGTATGTATATGCCAGCCTGATGGGCTTTGTGGTGCTTTTAGTTTGAGGTTTGAAAGAGCCTTAAAGATAGGATTGGGGAGATAGCTTCGGGAGATAGCTCGGTGGTCTAAGCACCAGGCAAGGGCAAGGGCCTGAGCTTGATCCCTGGTACTGCATGCTGTGCTGACCCCATGCTGAGCCTGCCACCAAAACTGGGTGTGGTAACACATGCCTGTAATCCCAGTGCTGGGAAGGCATGATACAGGAGTGTCATTATGAGTGTGAGCTGCACAGTGAAACCCTGTACCGCATCAATCAATCAACCAGTCATAAAGTTTATGCTATGTTTCGATACCTGATATTTTACAAACTTGTTCTGCTTCCATAGTTGTTTTATTGCCTATTATTAGTTGTTTATATCTCCAAATAAATATTAAAAGTCCAGCTTGTCAATTTCTCAAGACCTCTGAGATTGTTAGCATGGTACATTAATCAATTTGGAAATTACTGGTATCCTGACAAGTTAAATACTTCAATTTCTGGATGATGTTTTCAACTTATTAATTTTCACAATGCTTTGTTTTCAGTACGGTAGCTTGCACATTTGTTAGATTTAATCCTAAATAAATAAGGATTTTTAGTTCATTGCATATTTTTTACTTTTTAATATGCCTCTTGCCTCTGACACATGAAGGTATAATGTATTACTCTGATGACCTGGTCCCTAGAAATTTTCCTATATTCACTTAATATCATAGTTTGCTGGTTTATTGTTATTTCTGTGTGCTCAATTCTATTACATTTTAATCTTGGTTCATTTCTTATTTTCAAATTCATATTTGATTATTTAAATCAAATTAATTAAAAGCATAAAAGCTATACATATTACCGGAGTGCTGTGGGATGTTCACATACATATATGCACTGTGCAGTATTTAAATCAGGTAAAATATCTACAGGGTTTCTGCATTAAAATAAAATAAAAATAGATCAAGGACTTAGACACAGGAACAGAAACACTGAATTTGCTGGAAGAAAAAGACTGGTAGGTCTCTTGAAGACTTAGGCATAGTTAAGGGTTTCATGAACAGAGTGTCAGTTATACAGGATATATAGCTATCAATCAATAAATGGTATTATGTAAATAAAAAAGTTTTACATAGCAAAGGAAGTAATCAGTAGAGTGAAGAGACACATTAAAAGTTAAGAAAACACTTTTTTATATTTTAAAGACAATATACGATAACATTAAAAAATTATAATACAAGCCAGGCGTGGTGGCGCACACCTGTAATCCCAGCACTCAGGAGGCTGAGGTAGGAGGATCAGTGCGAGTTCAAGACCAGCCTGGGCTACGAAAGTGAGCTCAAGGCTAGCCTGAACTGCATAGTGAGACCCTGTCTCAAAAAGACAAAAAAAGAAATTATAATACAGAATTTCATGAATTATTATAAATAATTATAATAATTATAAAATATTTGTTGTATTGCGTAGAGTTCCCTCCACCTAGTTGTTCAGATTACCGGATATATGCATGTAAAACTGGAAGAGGAAATTTAAAAAAATGTTATAAGTTAAGAAAAAAGTTAGAAGTTAAGAAGAGAGAAAAATGAATAATTGAAAAAAGAATGCAAAATAAATTAAGCATTAACTGTTCCTTTCCACAGACCAGCAGAAATCCAGAGTACAGTTGTCCAAGCATCCTGCTTACATACGTAGAGAGATTTCTTTTCCCCACCTCCTCTCCTGTCCTCCACCCCACCTCAGTAATTCCTTCCTTTTAAACAGATTCAGTCCCTTTGGTTACCTGAATGTCAGACTGTTTCCCCTATTAGGGAATTTTCTGCTATTACTTCTCCCCATATTCTTTTTATATCACTTGTATTGACTCCTTCTTTCTCGCTGATGCCTATTAATCTCACACTGTTCATCTTTGCACCGTCTTGCAGATGTTGGATGATTTTTTCCTGCATCCTAGTTGTTTTTAAGAGATCTTTTCTTACCTTTTCATTAGTTGCTACAGTGCCTTCAAGATCTGAAACTCTACCCTCACTTTCATTCAGAAGGCTTCACCAGCTGATCGCTGAGGTTTTAAGTTCCTGGGTATCTCCTTGAGTCTGCTTTATGCGATCTATTTCTTTCCTATATTGCTCATTCCAGGAGTCCATTATTTTTCTAATCTCCTCTAATTTTTTATCAATGTCTTCTTCAGAAGCAGTAATGAATTCTTTTGTTATGGTCATCCTTTCTTTTTTTGCTTCAGAGAATAATCAGAAATTATTTCTGATCTGATTTTCTCTCTATCCTTTTGCAGTTTGTCTTTACTTCAGACACTACTAATTAAGATAGTTCTTTTTTTGCTTCAGAGATTATTTCTGATTTGATTTCCTCTGTACCTCTCTGCAGTTGTTTCTTTACCTCAAACACTATTAAGTCAGAGATTTCAGCTGTGGGATTCCTGCTTTCTTCGATGGTAGTGTCTCCTGCATTTGCTCTCAGTGGGCTCAGGGACTGAGATTGAACTTTGCTCTCTCTCTCTCCCTTTGTCATTGTTTATAGCACTGTCCTCTACCCGTTGGTGCAGAGCTTGGTGTAATTATACCGTTAGTGTAATTCTTACACAAAAGAGATTATATGATTAAGGCAGTTACAGTTTTGTATTTACAGAACTACAGTTAGGAACACTAGCAGTGGGTAGTGATATTTAGCAGTTGAAAAGCTTTTGTAACTAAAGAGTTTGTATTTTACGCAATAAGAGCAATCCTTATGTCTGGGTAGCTAAACAGATATTAAATTGGGAGTTTGTGTTTAATTTAGTTCACTTAAGTTCTGTCTGATTACCTCCGGGTAGCCCACATGGAGCAGGAATTCTCTTCTGCATAGCGCAAAGCTGCCAGGGTGGATGGGGCCGAGGATGAGGAGGTTGGTCTGGCTGGCTATGTGGAGCAGGACGTCACTGCAGTGTGGCACTGAGGCGCCGGGCCACAAACTTTAAATTTTTAGAGGCCACTTTGTCAATGATTTGATTTGTGATGTCTGATTATTTTTCTTATATAAAATACCATCTGTCAGTACAAAGTCACAAATACTCTTAGGCCTTCTTTCTTCTTATGCGTTATTTGTATAGCTTTAGCTATCATGTACAGGTCTATGTTTCACTAAAAGTTCATTTTAACTTATGGTATGAAGTACTGTTTATCATTTTCTTCATGAGTATTCAATCACATCACCTTTCCTAGCTGCTTTTTAAACTTCGATTCAAACATTTTTTATTGTCTATTTGAAAATATACCAAATAATAATTTAAATGAATAATCATTAAATTGTTTTAAAATAAAATTATATACTTTAATATTAATTTCTTTTCAATTTTCAATTAAAAAGTTTAAAATATTTTTAAATGTGTGTGAATATACAGAAAATGGATGCATCATATATAAAATGCATATACATTCGTTTCTATCTGGTTTAATCTATAGCATGCTATTCCTAAATATTTACTTATTTATATTTTCCAAGAAAAGACTTTGCTGCACAATATTAACTCTTATTGAATAATGCATTCAAGAAATTGTCAGTAGGCTAACATAGCATGCAGTCTATCATTACCTGTTTCTAGTTGCCTAAAATGTTTGTAGGGGTTTGTAGAACTTCCCATGAGGCAATGAGGAACAAGACCTTAACCTGGTTATCTTGTCCCTTTACTTTTCTCAGATCAAGAATATCTCCTCTACTTTGACTCCAGAGATGTGTTCTGGGCGAGAATACTAAACTCTTGATGTCATGTACGCCTCACAGCACCACACTGTGCTCCGGGCTGCGTAATTTCACTTTGTCCCATTATTAGTGACGCTTACGTTAGCACTTAGCAAGGTGTTGTCTTCCACATCTCTGCATTAGTGGGTCTCTGTTTTACAAAAGTAATTATTTTTTTTTAAATGAACAATTCTTTAAGACATTATAAATGTTCTATTTCCCAATTGGCCTAAAGTTTTAACATTGATGGGTAAAGCTTGCTAAGTTGATGGCCCTAGTTATTCTCTTGCACAATGACTTTTCTAATTTTCTTTGCTGTGTTTTAGGATTCATCTGCAATAAGGAATTCCCACTTTTTTAAATTAAAGGAAACACATTTCAACTCAGCGATAGACAATGTGTCAGTGTACTTACTGCTATCACTCCCCAATGGATCTGTTAATATATCAAATTTCCTCTGAAGATGGCCCAAGTGAAAAAGCTCTAAGTACTTTTGACTTTACAGGTTGAGTGCAGGCGTCCCTTTGAAGCCATAATCCCCATACAAAAGGTGTAAGACCTGAAGTGATGAACTAGAGTAGCAGGTGAAATACCCAGCAGTTCCTAGGTTGACGATAATCACAGAAAAATAGTACAGCTCGGTGCCCACAGTCCCAAGTACTCAGTGTTTGAACTGCTAAGGAAGTCAAGTTGGCCTTTGACTATGCTATTATTTGGCCTGTCTGTTTGGAAGGCTTACAGCTTTCCTTTGAATATGGGCCTCCTTATTCACAGAGCAGGGATTGGTTTCAGTGACTTCCAGCATTTCTATCGGCTCAACGTCTTTATCTCTCATTCTCAGGGGACAGATTTAATAACATCACTGACTTCTGTGCTGCACGATGACCAAGAATTCCCCAATCCGGAGACATTTGACCCTGGCCACTTTCTGGATGAGAATGGCAACTTTAAGAAAAGTGACTATTTCATGCCTTTCTCAATAGGTAATAAAATGTCCATGTGTACTTTGGGGGACAAAACACAGTGTTAGGGTCGGACATGCCTTACATAGTGCTTCCTCTCATGCTGGTACGTTTCTTTTTGTATATTATTATTATTAGGGGCATAACTCTATTATCATTGCATTTTCCCTAATCAAAGTTCATCCTCATTATTAGAGGGGCTTTGAAAAACGTCTGACCTAGCCTTTCTAATGGGGGAAGCTAGAGTACAGGTCAAATGAACTCTGCCTTTGGATATATTATCAAGCGACCAGAACTTCATCTAAGAAGTGAAACTCACGTAGACTTTCCTAGCTTCATGACAAAGGCATTTATGTCTGCCTTTGGATGTCTGCCCTGTGGCGTCCCTCACCTCCAGACTGAGATGGGCGAATGCAAGAATCATTAGAGAAGAGCAAAGAGACCATTAGTCCAGCAGGACTACTTCAAATTGCTGAGGAGGGCAGAGGGCGGAGTTGTCTGAGGTTTGCTTTTTGTACCCTGACACATTCTAACAAGAAAAAGGACAGTGAAGGTGCCTCATAGTAGGTTTGAAGCAAAGAATGAAGAGGTGGCAGGGTACCTCTAGGAGAGGCTGTGTACAGGAGAGGCCAGTATTGTGTGTGTGTGTGTGTGGCTGGCTCAGCCCACTCTGGGGGTGGGGATGGCACAGCATGTGGCATTTTAGATGTGTGCTGCCTCTTATAGCATATCAATGATTGCTATCCTCTCTCCCAAGTAGATGCTTGTTTAAAAATAATGACAATCAGAAAAGAGAATACGAGTGAAGAAAAAATGCTGCAGGATTATTCCACTACAATTTAGTATATGGCTAAATTCATAAATTTATGTGTAAAAATGTGTATTTTTTCACACTTATAGGAAATTAAAGTTTAGAATATCAGTGATTTATGGAAAATACATGTTCCATGCTATGTCTTAGGTATAGTGATAGGAAGCTCAAGTGTCTATGTTACAGGGAATAATATCATTAACCTTCTCTTCTTAAGGGTTAGCAACTTAAGTTGGCAGACCAAAAAATTAAAAGAAGGGCTACAAGGATAACCAATATTTTGGCCCTAGTCCTTCAAGGTCAGTGAGGACTCAGGATATAAGAGAACCTGTACTGTAATATCCCATGACTCAGTGGTGTCCCAAATTTCCTGTACTGGGGATCACATTCTTGCTTAAGCTTTCTTAAGCAAGTGCTTTAGATCGCTGAGCTATCTTGCCAGCCTGAGGGTAGTTTTTGTAGATTCAAAGGTCAGAATTTCTACAAAACAGCTGGAGAATTAGGACTACGCATTGACATTCTGCAGTGGTTCCAGAGCACATTGGTACTCCTGCACTTGTGATTACATATCTCAGGCATTCAGTCTCATTCCTGAACTGTGCATGCTGAGAATCTAGCTATAGTTGTTTTCATTATTTGCTACGGCTTTGACATATATACTGGGTCTGCACCGTATATATAAAGATGTCAAAGACTGAGCCCTTTGTTTTAAGAAACTCACTTTGTCAAGAACAGCGATAAACACTAACAGAATAGCATTCATGGTGATCCATGTGTCTGAGGGCAAGATTCTGATACCTGAGGGGAGTGTAATTATCATAAAGAGAAAATGACATAGGACATGCATCTTCAAGGAAGACTAAGGGCAGTCAGTGGTTTTTAGCCAGATAGGGCAGCATGAGATGGAACTGGATTTTTCACAATGCTTTGAGACTGAAGAGGAGGAGCCATGCCAAGATCTCAAAGAAAGGTGTGAGACGTGGAAACAGAGAGATTTAATAGCAGAGAGGGAGCAGGATGTGAAATGCCAGGTTAAGGTCCATGAACCTCGACTCATGGCACAGGTGCAAGAGCAATTTAAGGTTTTAAAGCAGTGGTTCTCAACCTTTCTAACGCTGCAACCCTGCAATACAGTTCCTCATGTCGCAGTGACCCCAAACCAAAAAAATAATTTTGGTGGCTACTTCAAAACTGTAATTTTGCTACAGTTATGATTCGGAATGGCTTTCGGCGACCCCTGTGTTTTGGTCATTCGACCCCCGCTGGCGTCGCGACCCACAGGTTGAGAACAAAGTTTTAAAGTGAGAGAGTGACACATGGAGGCCGGAAACTTTGAAGCTGCAGTAGGGATGAATAATCTATGGCTCGGTACTATTCCAGAGAAACATTCCCTCTTGATCTTTTTCTCTTCAGCCCAGTGGACAACAATAGGCTTCTTTTATAGAAAAAATAGTTTTGTAAACAACTTCGAATGTCAAAATTAGGAATTAGAGTGTGTGAGTAGGTATTGAAATTGCTGTGCAGAGCCAATAGTCGATATGTAGCATATTTAGGAATGAAGTGTGCCTGGTTCTATGAGCCATAAAGTAGAAATCAAGTGTGCACATTCTTCTCTGTGTCTGTGTATCCCACAACCTCATCTTTTACATAGCCGTAAATGTGTTACTCTCTTTTTTGTTACAGTTCAGAACCTAACATTTAATGAGGGAATCCTGTGTGTTTGTTATTTTTCAGGCAAACGGATGTGTGTGGGAGAGGGGCTGGCTCGCATGGAGCTGTTCTTGTTCCTGACCACCATTTTACAGAATTTTAATCTGAAATCCTTGGTTGACCCAAAGGATATTGACACCATCCCAATTGCTAATACATTTGGCCATGTGCCACCTTTGTACAAACTCTGCTTTATTTCTGTCTGAAAAGGAGCATGATGCTCGGGTTCTTTTGTGCTGTCACCTGCAACTCTGTCCCAACAGGAGGCCATCCGTCTCCTTCCCGTCATTAAGTGTACCTTCCTTCAGCTCTTCTGTCATATTTTGCCAATCTCTCTAAATCCAGTGGACATCTAATCCTCACTAAGGAGACTATTATGGTCACTACCCTAGTATATCTTCAATCTCTACACTCTACAACAACTATTTTGAACACTACAAGTGCTAATATCTAATGCAAAATTATTAAAATTGTCTCATTATTAAACAACAAATGATTTAATTATTATTAAATCTCATTATTATTAATTGATTTGGTTATTAAACATATGGTTTAATATGACAGTTCAGAGCCATTATCCTCTGTTGTGATTAAAAGTATTGTTAACTCCTGGGCTGTGTTTCAGGCACTCTTTCTTTTGCATATAGTATAGATAGGAAACAGGTCTCAAACATCATGCCTTTATAATGACCTCCAAAGCAAAGGCCTAGGAAGAAAGTGGTCAACCTGAAGGCTGAGTATCTCTTGTACTTGGGGCTTTTTTTTTTTTTTATTCTTGTTTCAAACCTTTGTTTGTTTATTCATTCATTTTTATGGCTGGCTCAGCCTGCCCCGAGGGCAGGGCTGGTGCAGCATGTGGTGCCAGGGATTGAACCGCGGTCCCTGAAGACGCCCAAGCTTCCCCCAGCAGGCGCTTTAGACCACTGAGCCATCCTGCCAGGCCCCACTTGGGGCTTTTGGGTTAGCTCAGTGGTTTAAGTCTTGTAGGAGTAATCCCGGTCAGACCCAGGGGATGGTGGTTCCATCACTAGACTCACCCTTAAGGCAGCCTGAGCCAGCCAAAAAAAAAAAAACAAAAAAAGACAGAAGTTGCTTCCAGAAGCAGCAATGGCTGCAGATAAGTCTTGTGGGCGGGTATAGGGTGAGCCAGCCCTAGGTGCAAGTGCATCTCATGCCTCTGCTTTGATGTTAGTCTCAATGGAAGATAAAGATTTAGGACATTCTTTTTCCTTTGTTTTCAGCTCAGAGCATGAATTAATTTATGTGTAGATATCGCTAATGTATCGTGAGTGTTATCTTTCTCTCCCCAAAGAATAAAAAAAAAGTTGGAAACCCTGATATAGCCCTATTGTTTTTCTACTTTTTAATCACATTGTTTTACACTCAGCATAAACGTGCTGGCAATTTGATGCTGTGGCCATGAAAACAGCCATTTCTTTTATGTAGATCACCTGATATCTTACGCATATCAAATTCTGGTCATTTTTTTCCAATCCTCTAGGTTTGAAGTGAGTGAAACACTAAAGGTATCAACTATTAAATTTTACCCAGACTATCTTCCAGAAAAGTCATATTGTGGCATGAATTGGTGAGAAAACACACACACATATATGCATAAGTATGTATGTACCTATAACTGTATGCATTACATATATATATATTATATAATATACACCTGAAATTAAAAGTACTTCTTGGGAAGCTGCTTCCTGAATGTGCTGATCAGAGGTTGTTGGGCCAGGTCAGGGATCCTGAGATTTTACATCTTTAAATGGATGAGATGCCGGGCGTGGTGGCGCATGCCTGTAATCCCAGAACTCGGGAGGCTGAGGCAGGAGGATCGGTGCAAGTTTGAGACCAGCCTGGGCTACAAAAGTGAGCTCAAGGCCAGCCTGAACTGCATAGCGAGACCCTGTCTCAAAAAAAGACAAAATAAATAAATAAATAAATAAATAAATAAATGGATGAGATGGCTGACACTCATATTTCCAAATATGAGCTTGATGAACTCAAAGAGGCCTTTGCAAAAGGTGGGGTTATGCTTTTCTAAGGGCAGAATTCGAATCCTTTGGCATATTCCTAGAGGCGTATGTGACTTCTGCAAACACTGGATAGTACTGTACAGTTCCCTTTTTTTTTTCTTTTTTTGTCTTTTTGAGACAAGGTCTCGCTACGCAGTTGAGGCTGGTCCTGAGCTCACTTTTGTAGCCCAGGCTGGTCTTGAACTCGCATCAATCCTCCTGCCTCAGCCTCCCGAGTGCTGGGATTACAGGCGTGAGCCACCACGCCCGGCATGTACAGTTCCCTTATACTGCTTTCTCTTGGCTCTTTCATGCCTTTGGATAATACAGATTATTCTATCTTTTGATAATAAAGTATAGCATTGACATAAGACGAAGGCAAAGTATGACATTTGGCCTGTCTTAACATTAACAGGCTACTCCTTCCTCTCTTTGGCATGGCTTCACTGATATCTCCTTTTCCATTTTCCCATGAAATCAGGATGAAGTGAGCACCCAAGTCCATTTTAAAGCCATTTTCTGTTTCCTTCACTAATATGTGCGCTACTGTCCATATTCTGTAACATGACACCTGTGTTGCAGCCGAAGTACCAACGCTTATCTAATGCTAACCTGTTGATATGTAATCTCTGTTAAAAAGTAAAGTGATTTTCTCATACAAAGTCACAATCAGTTCTCTCCCGGATGCTATTAATGCTGAGCATGTTTAGTTCTCACTTTTCTTGGCAAATATGTTTGTGCACAATGGAAGTAAACATAAAATTGTATCCCAAAAGGATGACCTCATAAGTATAAGGACCACAGAAGAGGAGATGTTAGCAAGTCTCTTTAGCTCTGTGTCATGGGATAGGGGGCCTTCAATGCTTATTAGAGGCCAACAGCACTCATGGGACACAGAGAAGACAAGATGCACATGGCACCCAAATGGAGTTGGGGCAAAACCCAACCACAGTAGGACAACTTGATGGACAATACTATCATTGAATTCCAATAACAGAAGTGCTTAGAATAAGAATTAGGGTTGCTCCTAAAACCAGGAGGTGCATGGAGTGCAGGTCTGTGAACACCCCATCTTGAGAAAAGTTTAAATCCTTCTAAGGGATCAAATGAAGTACAGAACACACATGAAAAATCAAATGAGAAATAATACAATAGAAAGAGGAGCCTTTAATATTGCCACTGTCACAAAAGTGACAGATCAACTAGGTAAAATATCAGCAAAGAAATAACAGCATTAAGCCAAACTTGTGCAGAAATTGACTTGGTAGACCTTTACAGAATGTTTCACCTGGCAGCGACGCAACATATACCCTTCCCACCTGTACACAGGATGCGCTCCACCCCAGACTGTGTGCCAGCACACGGTGTGTCCTTAAGTACACGCATAGGAACTGAAACTACCTCACGCGGACTCTCCAACCACAGTGCGATAGAACTGGAAACTTCTGACGAAAGAAGCTACATGAACACGATAAACACGGGGAAATTAAAAATAGCAACCTCCTGAACAATCAGTGGGTTTTGCATATAAAATTAAAGAAGAAATTTTTAAAAATTTACAGTCAAACGAAAATGCAGATAAAACCAATGGATACAATGAAAGCCTTCTTAAGATGAAAGTTTATAGTGGCAAATTAGCACATGGGGAAACAGAACAAGCCCAAATAAGTAATTTTATATTGCGCTTCAAGCTCCTAGAAAAACAAGAACAAGTCAGCCCAGAGCCCAAAGAAGGCAGGAAATTATGAAATTTAGAGCAGAAATTAATGCATTGGAGATGAAGAAAACAGTACAAAGAATAAATGAATCAAAGAGCTGGTGCTTTGAAAGAACAAATAAAACTGAAGAATCCTCTAACCAACCTAATCAAAAACTGGAAAGAAAAAACTGAATTCACGCACTAAAGGATAAAAAGGACAAAATCCCTACAGACCCTAGAGAAATGCAAAATATTATCAGTACCTACTTCCAAAATTTTTACTCTCACCGGATGGAAAACACAGAGGAAAGGGACCGTTTCTTACATCCATATGAAGTGCCAGAGCTGAGTCAAGAATATATGCAAACTCCGAATAGCCCAATAATGAGAAATGAAATTAAAAATGTAGTGGGAAAAAAAAAAAAAAAAACTACCAACAGAGAAAAGCTCCAAGAGCCAGCCAGATAGCTCAGAGATCTAAAGCGCCAGCTTAGGCAGGCACAGTGACCGGGTTTGCTCCCCAACATGCTGTTCCTGTATTTAATGCAGGGTATCACTACACATATCGGACTCCTAGCGATCCTACTGTTTCCAGCCTCCCAAGGGCTGGGATTACAGGTGTGTGCAACCATACCTAGTCTCAATCACCATCTCAGCACGCCCTGAGGGTGGTGCCTGCACAGCTCTCTGGGTATCAAACCCTAATCCTGTGTCTGCCTAACCAGGCACCTTAATCTGCTAAACTATCTGGCCAGCCCTTTCACGTTGTCTTTGAGAACCAGGATACCAGGTAGCTATTGAAGCTTATGGCAGAGTACAATAATGCGCTGATTTGTGAATATAGACCTTGTAATATAGAAAACACATTTGTGGAATTATAAGAAATGTATATACAACACTTTGTTTTGATAATGCTATAAGTTTCACCTTCTGTTGTTATTAGACCATTTAGGACCATTTGATTTCATAGGGTGCCTTTTCTGTTACTTTGTAATTTAGTAATGAAATAGCCTGAAGTGCCATTTAGAGCCTTTGGTGTATGGTTACTAAGAGATTCGTGTGTCCCATCATATCTGTAAGTCTTATTTGGGAAATAAAGGTAGAGGCCACGTCCCCCGCAGCAGTGAAAAAGTGAACTGGTTCCTGGACGATGCAAGACTGGAAGGTTAGCTTTATGATTTCAACCCATTCCCCCGTAACTGTGGCATTTTAATATGCATTATTTAATCTGTTTGTGTCACAGAGCCATTGACTATGGTCTCGGGTTGGCCATTCTATTTTATTTCTTACCTTTCAGTAGTAAACAAGTCGTTCAGATAGTTTGCACTGTGCTCTCAATTATTTCATGTTGGAGAAAATTTCTAACAATTCTCCTGCACTACTTTTGCTTGCATTTTTAATGTATTGGGTGCAGTATCTCACAACACAGCTGACTCCTCATGACCCTCATTTCCAGCCTCCCCAGGCCTGGGATTACAGGCATGCCTCCCCATGCCTGGTCTTGGTGGCCAGCCCGGCAGGTTGAGGGTGGGCCGGCATGGTACGTGGTGCTAGGGATCGAAGCCAGGCCCTGCATTTGCCTAATCAGGCATTTCATCCACTGAGCTATCTTGCCAGGCCTTCATATTAAAGTTGAATAGGAGTAACGAGAGCAAATATACTTACTTTTATCACTGTAGGGGAAAAGAGATCAATATTTTACCACTAATGAAAATAAGGTCCTTAAGATTTGAGGCATAACTTCCTTTAGATAGCAGAACTCCACGGTTTTCTGCAAGTGTGCTCTATAAACAGGTTTTGAACATTATGAAAGGCTTTTCTGGAAAATGTATTGGAATGGTCACATTTGTCAGTGTTTTTATTGTGTTAAACATTATACATCAAATAATATGATGATATTTTGATGCTCAAGGTAATAATAGACTCCTCTAGTCAAAAGTAACTGCTGAGGAAGAATATATTCAGAATGGGCCAATGTAATCTTTGGTCACTGCACTAAAATATTAATTGCAGAGTACAGCGTTTTTAATTGAAAAATCCACAAAAAGCAACCCAAAATTACTAAATCTACAAAATAACTAAATCCCAATATTTACAGTCAAGAAGGAAGCACTTAGAAAAAAGTTCCTGTATACTATGCTGCAGGTATTTAGCATCCAGGAAGCTATCTGTTATGCTTTATGTCTAGTTGTCCCACCTAAGCCTCATGCAATCATGGGGCAGGGACTTCTAGAGTTTGAGACTTGACTCATGAGGCACTGGGATTATGTGTTTTAGTACTGATGAGATTATGGGTCTGAGTACTGCTGGGAATTATAGGTGTGGCCTGAGGCAGATAGTCTGAGGCAGAGAGCCTAATGTCTTATAGAGACAGACTCACTCTGTTGCTCTCTCCTCCCCTAGTTATTAAATTGCCTCTGTCGCCATTGTTGCTCTTCGGCCGCCATGAACTGGATGCTCTCTGCCCTGTGCCACTCAGCCTCGGAGCCGGCCAAATATGGACTGAAACCTCCAGTAACCATGAGCTAAATAAACCTTTCATTCCTTCATTTTGGGTGTTGGGTATTTGTCCCAGCAACGAGAAAAAAGTAACTAAGACACTATTTTAAAGAAATAGGACTTATAAAAGATATATATGCATAACATAATAGGTATAACAGTTGGAAATGATCTAAAAATCCCTGAAATAAATATATTTTCATAGAAAAATAATTTTGAAAGTCATAGAATAGCCATGCAACTGGGTATTACAAGGAACATTTATACTGCTTATAAAAATATCTGTTACTGTGTAAAAGTAACATCCAAATCATGGCTTTTACACACATAATTTTATTTGTTTGTCTTCAAATACAAGCACAGGAAGGAGGGCCAGCAACAGAGAGCAAGACCCTTTCCTTCCCTTATATTGTATGCAAGATACCTGTCCCAGGATGGCTGTAGCACTCACACCCCTAATGCCAGCATTGGACCATGAGTCAATCATAAACTTTAGAACCCAGCCCTAGCCGGGCCATGGTGGCACATGCCTATAATCCCAGCACTTGGGAGGCTGAGGCAGGAGGATCGGTGTGAGTTCGAGACCAGCCTGGGCTATAAAAAGTAAGCTCAAGGCCAGCCTGAACTGCATAGTGAGACCCTGTCTCCAAAAGGCAAAAAGGCAAAAAAAAAGGAACGCACCCTCATGACTGCTCAAGGATTTAGGGTGACATGTAGACAGACACAAATTATAGCATCCCCCAAAGACTATGTCAGAGGCTTAATCTCCAGCTGATAAGGCACTAGTGAGAAGTGGTGGAAACTCTAAAAATGGGGCCCAGCGGAAGCCCTAAATCATTGGCAGCAGACCCTTACAAGGGGTTCTGGGGCCCTACTCCCACCTCTTTTCTTTCTTCTCTGCCTTGGGATGAACATTTTTGCCACATACTGCCTACAGAGTGCTGCCTCACCACTTCACAAACACACGGGACTAACCCATCACAGACTGAGCCTCTAAAGCAGCAAACCAAGATAAACCTTTGTGAGTTGATTACCTGAAGTATTTCATGAAGACACTGAAATTTAACAGTCTCCTTATAGCAGCAAGTCTGTTTTGAATAATGCTTAAGAATGAATTTCACCTTTGGAGGAAAGACTGGCTGGAGTTGCCTGCGTAAGACTCTCAGCACCTCCTCTCCACCTCTGGCTGTGCGAGCCACTGACTATCAGAAAACAGACCCCAGGAGATAATTTAGGGTGACCTCAGATCTTGACTCAAGACTAAGCAGCCAGAGTTTCCAGTCTCTTCTGTGATGAGGGTGCTGTGTGTTATAAGTCAGAGCCCAAAGAAATAAATGACAGATTAGTATAGCTTCAGAGGTCTCCCTGAGCTTAGTCTCTAAGTGAGTCCCGAGGCACTAGGCGTCTCACATTTATTGAGGACAATACACAGGCCAAGGAATGTGCACAGTAATTTAGGGTAAGTAGGATAGTATTTACATCCCCTTCGGGCATTCACCTGAACTCTTTTTTTTTTTTTTTTGTGGGACCAGGGTTCGAACTCACGACCTTGCACTTGCCCAGCAGGCACTTGTGCCTCGGAGCTATCTCCCCAGCCCCACCTGAACTCTTAAGTTTACATCACTAGTGGGTAGTATTTCCCAGGTAAAGGAACAAAGGACACAGCGCCACCTGCAGGAATCTGTTACCTTGTCTCCAGCTTGCCGGAATCGCGAGGGGCCATGTTCCTTAGGCTCTGTGCTTGGTCCCTTGCTCCTTCTGGACGTCGTAAGCTTCTGACTCCTATGGCAGAACACTCGCAACTCGTCCTGTCAGCCTCTGGAAGGGCAGCGGTTCGAGGCACTGCCTCTAACAGAGACCAGACACCAGGAGATCATTTCTGGAGACCTCAGATCCTGACTCAAGACTTAGCAGCCAGTTTGCAGTCTCTTCTGTGATGCCGGCAAACGGCTCCCCTGAGCTCCTCGCTGCTGGTACCCACAATCCCATTTGCTTCTCCTCCCAAGGAGTGCAGTTATGATGCCAACGACCAACCTGAAAACCGATTTACTGAGGAGCATTTTAAGGCCAGCTGGTACAGCTCCTGTCTGCTTCTCGGGAAGCATGCATTCCCTCAAATAAACCCCAGAGTAAACAAACGTAGAGACAACAGACTTTCAGTAAAACCAGAATTACTTATCTTTAGAAAAAGATAATTTGGGCCAGCCAGCCAGGCGCAGGGACCAGGGTTCGATCCCCTGCATGCCATACTGGCCCCAGCAAATAAGACTAGATGTGGTGGTGTGCACCTGTAATCCCAGTGCTTGGGAGGCTGAAAACAGGAGGATCACTATGAGTCGGAGATGTGTAGTGAGACCGTGTAGACTCTGTACTAAATGCACACACATAAAAAGAAAAAGTTGATTGGGAGCAAGCTTCAAAGATATATAAAAACACAGCTTCTGCCATTAACAGCTTAATCATATTGAAGAGAGAGTCTTCCAAATCTCAGAGATGTGGGAGGCCCAAAATAAGAGATTTGAGAAACGTCCCCAGGCAAGCCTTAGAAGGGAAAAAGTCAAAGAATAAGATACCCCGCACTGCTTTACCATCTATAAATTTATTGAGTAAAACAAAATCAGTATCAGACACGCTCAGTTTGGGCTGGTTCAAATGTCGCTGAGGTCCATTTACAGCAAAGAACTGAGGTAAAGAATGTAACGCGTTGCTGAGAAGGGGGCAGAGGAAAAAAAAAAAAAAATTCCAGTAACTACAGCAGGCCTCACACAGCCAGTGTGAGTCAGCGAGCTCAGAAGGGGACTCAATATTTAATGAACAGGGCTAAAATCAAGGGAAGCGTGGAACCCACCCCAAGAGGAGAGGCCCCCGCCCCTCAGACGGCAGGCGCGTAGCAGAGGCTGGCTGGAGAAGAACGGACCCGGCAGACCTGCCGGATCACTTGGGGAACACGGTGACCACATCGTAGCCCTCGGGTGGTGTCACCCGCTCCCGGGCATGCTTTTCACAGTAGATCTGATCCTCTACAAAGAAATGGCCCTTCTGTTTCAAGTTGGTTCCACAGTCGGTGCATACATAACATTCCGGGTGGCGATGGCGGTCGCGAAGCTTCACAAACACACCCCTGCAGAGGTGAGGGAGGAAGAGGGCAGCGTTAGTAGAAAGACCTGCAGGTGGCGCAAGTGCTCCGCAACGTTCTTTCAGTGACGGGACAAAACAGGCTGGAGAGAGAGCCTAGTGACTCAAGCGCCTGCCCGGCAAGCGCAAGGATCAGGGTTCGATCCCCAGTACTGCATACCGGGCCAGCCCCTGAGGTCCCCAGCACTGGGAGGCTGAGACAGAGGATCACTACAAGCCGGAGGTGTGTAGCAACACCCTGTACCGAGTAAATAAATAATTTTATTTATTTATTTATTTTTTAAAGGCATAACAGAGCCTCCCAACAGCCCCTGATTGTGGGTACAACAGGGAGCCTTCACGCCTGGGCGGCAGAAGCAGCCTCAGGAGGCCCGTCTTGTTGACTCCAAGCAGCCTCATTTTCTCTGGGCTCCACAGCAAGGGAAAACCTGCACCGCCAGGCCCTGGAACACGGACTGCCTGGCTCCTGCTCCTCTTTTCCAGGCAGAATCTGCCTCGTTTGTCACGGCTTGTAGCTACATGGTCCCCTAAAACCTGTGATCATAGCTGGGGCTTTTGGAGGCGCCTGCACCGATGGTGTGTGATGCGGGGATGCCGGGTGGAACCCGAAGGGTAGAAAGAAGGCTGCTGCCGGCCTCCTCCCCCCGCCCGCTGGTCTGCTGCCGCCGCCCCCCAACCCCCCGCTGGTCTGCTGCCGCCAGCCCCCCACCCCCCACGGGCTGCTCTGCCGCCGCCCCCCCACCCCCCGCTGGTCTGCTGCCGCCAGCCCC
>PVJA010034961.1:0-22175 GCA_004027025.1 Myocastor coypus
CTAAGCTGAGAGAAATTAGATGTCCTTGTCCCTCTTCCTCAGGGATTCAGCAAGTGGTTCCTGTTTTCTTGATTGGTAACTAAGGAGCAATCCTCATATGCAACACTGTATACTGTGTGTCACTGAATGGGCCCCCATCCTCTGGGGCATGAGTAACCTCAGACAAGATGTCTTCTGTCGTTAGAGCAGAACCTACCCAAGCCACCTCTCCACTAATCAGTTCCTCCTATCCTCAGGGTTACCTTCCACCCACTAAGAATGGGGCTGAACCCAAGAGGCCCAGCCGCCCCATCAACATCACACCGCTGGCTAGACTCTCAGCCACTGTCCCCAACACCATTGTTGTCAACTGGTCATCTGAGTTTGGACGGGTGAGTGTAGCTGAAATAAGGTTTCTGGAAAGGGCAGACAGGAGCCATCCAGTGTCCTGGGACTCTGGGCTTCATGGGACAGAAGAAGGTGGTAGTGGAACTAGAAGCAGAAACTAATTCTTCCTCTCCACCCCAAGTAGAATTACTCCTTATCTGTGTACCTTGTGAGGCAGTTGACCGCAGGAACCCTTCTACAGAAGCTCAGAGCGAAGGGTATTCGGAACCCAGACCACTCCCGAGCACTGAGTGAGTAATATTGTTCCTCTCTGATCCTGCTCCAAGCCTTGTGGCCCTCTAGCCCCATAGTGAAACCTATGTGTGTGTGTGTGAGAACTTCTCCATGTGAATCCTGACTCTCCCCTGTGCCTGACTGGTCTTCATGATTGAAAAGTTGGGTCACGTCCAGGTAGTGAATGGCAATTGTTCTATTCCAGTCAGCAACTGGAACCTTTGCTCCTCACAGATCTACCTGCAGCCCTCATAGGGGGTGGGCTTTTGGGGCTGGAGAGTCTTAAGGATCATCTGATGTCTCACATTATGCCTCAGTTTCTTCTAGGTAGTCTCTGACATTGCCAGAGTGTCACCTAGCTCTGTTTAAGCATCATCAGAATGGTGTCTCCCCACATACAGCCCTTATAATACATATCCCAGATCACTTCACATCCTGTCAGTCTCCAAGGACTATCCACACAGCTGCCTTTCAGCTAGAGCTGTCTGCTGCTGGACTTGCTAGTTCCTGGGCTCCCTGCCACCACCCCTTGCTGACCCTATGGCTATGGCCTCACTCTTATTTCAGTAAAGGAGAAATTGACTGCTGACCCTGACAGTGAGGTGGCTACTACAAGTCTCCGGGTGTCACTCATGTGCCCGGTGGGTATAAAGGGAGAAGGAAAGAGGGAGGATGGTTGGGATAAACCTCTGGCCTGTGACTAGGACAGCAGAGGGGAACCAGAGTGGGGGCTCTAACTACAGAACTTTCCTCCCAGCTAGGGAAGATGCGCCTGACTGTCCCATGTCGTGCCCTCACCTGTGCCCACCTGCAGAGCTTCGATGCTGCCCTTTACCTACAGATGAATGAGAAAAAGCCAACATGGACATGTCCTGTGTGTGACAAGAAGGCTCCCTATGAATCTCTTATTATTGATGGGTAGGGTCATTTTGCTGTCTTTTACATAGGACTCCCTTTTAAAAGTATGGCTTCAAAAAAAAAAAAAGTATGGCTTATTTCCTTTCACATAAACCCCAACTCTAATCCTGTTTTAGCTATCTGTATACGTGTGTGTACATGTAGCATTAGTGACTTAGTATGTAAAGACATCATGCTGATCACTTTGCTCATGTTATCTTACTGAATCCTCCTAATAACCCTATAAGTACTGTCATTACAGATGAGGAAACTGGAGATTCTTGCTCAGGGCCACACTGTTCATAAGTGGTGGAGCTACTGTACTGAACTGTCTTGTTACCTGTATTACCTCTTAGGATAGCCACCTCCTACATCAGCCACCTCCTCCTGCCCCACCTGCTATGGCCCCCACCTCTTACTGAGCATCACAGTAGGGGGGGTTACGTTGTAGAGCGGGTTGAACCTATGGCCTTGCACTAATGGCTTTGCAGAGTAACTGGGTTCTTTTGAGGACTTCATATGCTAAACTCAGCATTTTATTTTCCATAGGCAAAGAATTTATTTATTTATTTATTTTTTGCATGCGGCACTGAGCCCGGGACCTTGTATTTGTCAGGCAAGTGCTTATCCCACTGAGCTATATCCCTGGTTGAGAATGTTTTTTGCCAGAGCCTTCATTATGGCTCTTGCTCAATGTCTTTTTTGACTGTGTCCCATTGTGATGCTGGCTACCCTTGAACTTGGTTTGTAACCTGGGCTGGTGTTGAACTTGCAATGATCCTTCTGCCTCAGCCTCACAGAGTCCTGGGATTATAGGTGTGCACCATCATGTCTGGGTGTTTTTTGAGGTGATTACGGAGTCTTGCCTTGTTGCTAGAACTACACTAACAGATGCTTAGCTTACATTTATTTTAAAACCTAGCACCCAAAGTTCGTAAGAGGTTTTTCTTTTACATACTTTGCTTGACTTTACTGAAAGGTCAACAACTCAAGAGAGGCATAGGAGGATGGCTAATATCCCTATTTACAGAGGAAGCTGAAGTACAGCAAGGTGAATCACAGAAGCCTGGCTGCTGTTCCAGCCATCCCGTCCTCCTGAATTTCCATCTTTTCCATCCCCTAGTTTATTCATGGAGATTCTTAATTCCTGTTCGGACTGTGATGAGATTCAGTTTATGGAAGATGGATCCTGGTGCCCGATGAAACCCAAAAAGGAGGCATCTGAGGTTTGCCCCCCACCAGGGTATGGGCTGGACGGTGAGTGACCCTCTGTTCCCTAGCTGAGCTAAATCTTGAGTGGGCCTTTTTCTGTGACACATTCTTTTTATTGCCCATAGGCCTCCAGTATAGCCCAGTCCAAGAAGGAAATCCATCAGAGAATAAGAAGAAGGTTGAAGTTATTGACTTGACAATAGAAAGCTCATCTGATGAGGAGGATCTGCCCCCAACCAAAAGGCATTGTCCTGTCACCTCAGCTGCCATCCCAGCCTTACCTGGAAGCAAAGGGTAAGAAAAAGGCAGAATCTGTAGCAAAAGGGACAGGGGAAGCAATGAAGCATGCTTTTTTTTTTTTGAGGCAGGGTCAGGCTGGCCTTGAACTGACTTCCTAACCTAGGCAGGTCTTGAAACTTACAGTGATCCTCCTTCCTCAGCCTCCAGAGTGCTAGGATTGCAGGCCTGTGAAACCATGCCTGGCAAAAGAATGCCTTCTGATCCAAGGGCAAGGACAAGGTGGAGAGGACAAGAGCCCAAATGGAGAAGTTAAACTTGGGAAGTGTGGGCATCTGTGGTTTGCCTCATTTTTTTCCTATTCACAGAGTCTTGGCCTCCAGTCACCAGCCATCTTCGGTGCTGCGGAGTCCCACGATGGGTACACTGGGCAGTGACTTCCTGTCCAGCCTCCCACTACATGAGTACCCACCTGCCTTCCCACTGGGAGCTGACATCCAAGGTATGACACAGACCCCAAGGTGGGCTCTGTGTTGCCACAACCTCCCCAGAACTTAACTCCTCTAACTCCCTTTCAAAGCCCCCTGGATCTTGCTTTTTGAGACAGGGTCTTGCTATACAGTTCAGGCTGGTTTTGAACTATCACTATCTATCTCAGGCTGGCTTCTAACTCATGGTGACCCTACTGTCTCAGCCTCCCCAGTGCTGGAATTACAGGTGTGTGCTGCCACACCCAGCTGGAAGGGAAATTTTTATAAAGTTGATTTTGATTTTTCTTTTCTTACCAGGTTTAGATTTATTTTCTTTTCTTCAGACTGAGAGCCAGGTAAGTGGTCCTTTCTCTTCCCATGAAGATCTGAGAGCTCTGAAGCTTCCTTTTTAGGTGCTGATGGCATGCCTCCCTCCCTGTCTCCCTAGATGCCCAGTTTTGGTTAAGTTTTTAGTGCAGTTCTCTCCCTGCCTACTCAGCCCTGCACTCCATGGGCGCTTACAGCATGGACAGCATGGACTGTTAGCTGGACAGTCCATGTATTGCAGAGGCTCATGATGCCCATAAAGCCAAGAACTTAGTGAGCTAATGGGGCTGCCCTAAGGAGGGCAGAGGGGATAGAGTGGGGCAGTAGGGTAGAGTCAGAGAAACCCTCTTGCTTCTTGAGAATTCCTTCTGTCTCAGGGGTTGACTTACTGTGTAGTGTTCCTAAGATGAGTGATGGAAGGTAGGTAAGTCAGAGTAAGACCTTCATCTCTGCCCTTGATTCTTCCCAGCACTATGGTCCTTCCGTCATCACCTCGCTAGATGAACAAGATGCCCTTGGCCACTTCTTCCAGTACCGGGGGACCCCTTCTCACTTTCTGGGCCCTCTGGCGCCTGCCTTGGGGAGCTCACACCGCAGTTCCACACCAGCACCACCCGCTGGCCGTGTCAGCAGCATTGTGGCTCCTGGAGGGGCCCTGAGGGAGGGACATGGTGGGCCCCTGCCTTCCGGTCCCTCTTTGACTGGCTGTCGTTCAGACATAATTTCTCTGGACTGAACTCCTTGAGTTACAAAAGCATCACTGTCCCTCAACACTGAGCAAATCTGCTGTGGTGCCCCAAGCCCTGGCCACTCTGATCCATCATCAGGGGGTTTTGGCCAAAGGCCAGACAACTCATGGACATCACTTTTGGCCTCAACTGCCTAACTACCCAAAGGGTTAATATTTAACCTCTTTTTAAGGACATTGGGGTCTATTTTTGGAAATGTTCTTCAGATGGCAGCACATTCCTTTGGGGATATTTGTTAACCCAAGTGGTTGTGAGGCTATTGGGATGGGATGTAAGCTGGGGGGATGGGCTGAATGATGGCCTTCACTGTATCTAGCCTCTGGGGAAGGGTTTCTCCTTTCTTTGAGATGCTCCTCTTCCCATCCCCATTCTTTTCATGTTTTCGCCACTCCCTTTAGCCACAGACAGGTGGCAAAACCAAGACAGGCAGTTGCAGAGATGGACAGAGATCTCTATTTAGGGTTGCAGATTTTTTGTGCATAAACAAGAAACCAAAACACTCCAAAGATAACTTTCCTTGTGTCCTACTTCCCAGTGTGACTGAGAAGATAAGGCCTTAGTCCTAATCTCTAGGATTTGGAAATGGGGAGGGCCTGGCCTACTGCCCAGGTCTCTCTCTATATATTTAAGTTCACAATGTTTCTTAGTGCCAATCAGCCCAGGACCTAAGCTTCTAGAGACCTGTGGCCCTGTGGGTAGGCCTGGCTCATTCTGCACCTTTCCTGGGCAGAGGGAGGACCCCTGTGCCCTTCTTTCCATTTTTGTTTTTTTCAGGCTCCTCCAGGGCCTGCAACTTATGTTGTAATTTTACTTTTTATTCCCAAAGCTGTAGCAAAGTTCTCACCCACAATAAAGGTTGTGAATGATCTGTGAGTGTCATGGAGCTGGGTGCAGAGGGTGATGCACTTTCCTTTCCAGGCTCCTTATCTGGGACAGGAGGGTCCATGTTCTGTCTTTGGCTGACTCTGGGTCCACGGGAACTCCACTGTCACCTGGGGGATATTACACAGGGATTTTTCAAGAGCAGTTTCTCCTTCCTCTCTTCCATGGCCATAAGAGCACTAGACAGTCCCAGCTCAGTGTTGTGGGTGGGGCCCTCAAGTTGCTCCTCACCTTCACCTGCCAAGGTGTTGCAGCCAGAGCCTGAGGGCAAACTTGGTTCCAGTGCTGACCCTTTCTATGTCCTCTGCTGTGGTTGGGGTTGTCTGCATCAGTGTGGACACTGGCAGAGCCACAGGTTGAGCTTCTCCATCCTCTTCTAGTTGTATAGCACTGCATTATGACAGTTCCTGTATGGGTTGTGCTAGTTCACAGAGAACTTCTTTATGTTAGGTGACTTAATTCTAACCACAGCAGGAGGTGGGTGGGTGGGCATTAACTTCTGTTTGCAGAAAGGAAACGGGCTCAAGGAGAGTTAAATGGTACGTATGGAAGGCCGAGATTCATGCCTGGGACTTCAACAGTTACACCAGAGTAAGAACCCTTGGTCAGTACTTTTGATTTCATGTGATCGGAGGAACAACTCATGACCTAGGGTCACTTAAATGAACTCAGTGTGTATGTGCTGGTATGCTGGAGACTCAGGAAGAAGCTTATACTTACGGGACAGAAGGTGGTAGGTCCTGGAGGAGGGCAGCTGTCTCTGTCCCATCCTCTGTAGCAGCCACTGCAGCTGCTATATCCGGTCCCAGCCACATGAGGGCATTCACCTCACCTGGGTTTGGTTGGATCTGGGCCTGGGATTAGATATGGTTCAGTCATGCGGGTCTCCCTAGGTCTGTTGGAGATCACAGATTACTTACAGTGAATGCAGCAACAAGGGGCAGGGCAGGGCAGGGCAGGGGAGGAGGAGAGGATACTGGGTATTCTTGATTATCTCGGGTCCTATCCCCATCCGTTATCACAGTATGAACCAGACTGCTTGGACTCAAGTCCTATTTCCTTCTACTGCCAGGCCTACTTGTAGCTGTTGCTGTGACTCCTGGGAGATCACAAGTAGATAGAGAACGATGTGGTGGTATTTGGGGAAACCCCAGCTCAACCTAGGTGGGTAGGCAGACTGAAAAGGAAAAAAAGAGAAAAGCTGAGGAAGTAGATGGTAGATGGGTACAGACTGTCATGGGTTTATCCTCCAGTCTATCCAGTCCCCGTCTAGTTTCCTCAGTGGCCAAGGCCAGTAGGGACGATGGATGAACTTGGGGGTGTCCGTTGAGGTTTCTTGGTAAATACGAGAGACCCTTCCCAGCCCATCTCACCTCCCATAACCCCAGAGGGACCCAGGAGAACTGGTCCTTGGGCAGCTGTAGTCCACTTTCTTCCCACAGCTCTCGAAGCCCTCCATCCAGCAACTGGGAGTCAGAGAGGGCTGTCAGGGTGGCCAGTGGTGGAGCCCCCTACACCTTTCTGTCTGCCCCTCCTAGCCCATGGCCAGTGGTCCCTGAGGTAGGTGGGGCACAAGTCAGGTCAGCTGGAAAGTACCTCCTCATCAAGCTCCACGTGACCCCCTGCAACAAGAGTAGGACTAGTGAGTGAATGGCTGTCTTCACCAGGAACCTTCACTATGGCCCCCCACCCCAGTGGACTGCAACCTCTTGTAACTGCGGTTCTGTCAGAGTGGTGGGCCTGCTTTTCTTTCGGCAACTGGGAAGTGGGAGCAGCAACTTTCTTTCCTGGCCTTGGACCCTCAACACTTACCTGGAGGTACCCAGAGGTTGGGAGAAACTCTGAGAGTGCGTGTCCTTCGGGTCAACAAGACAGTTTGGTCGCTGGACTGCAGAAGGACGGCCACACCCAGGTCCACACCTCGGTCTGTGGGTAGCGTGGCTTTGGGGGCCGAGGGCTGCAGGGCAAGGGCCGCAAAAGGGCAGAAAGGAGGCCGCTGGCAAGAGGGAGACAGAGCTTACGCAGGGCCTCAGAGGTGTGGCATCCAAACTGGGGAGTCCCATAGTGGAGGGGGCACCCCGCCTGCGTCTGGGCCCCCACCACCTCTCCCCGCTCCAACCTGGATCGGAAGCCTGGCTGAAGCCTCCGGGAAGGGCCTGTCGGAGAGGATGAGCTGTCCACGCTTCAGGCTGCAGTGTATGGGCCATGGCCCGGATTCCGGGCCGGCGCCGAGGAGGCTGCACACACACTGGGCGAAGCTCACCGGCTCCGGCCTCCCAGACAAGAGCAGCAACACGCGCGGCACCGCCATGGCAGCTCGGTGGACTCCACGGCCGCACGGCGCCGCCTGCTGGCACAGCTACGCCTCCCCTTCCGGCTTCCCACTGGCTGGAGGAAGCATTTCTCCAACTTGGTGGGGGTGGGGGTGGCGGGAAATGTGGGTGTAAGGAGGGCAAGACGGCTGAGTAACGGTAATAAAGGGAATGCCTCAAATTCTCAGGTCTCTTCTCTTTGGGACAGTGATCCTTAGACCCACTGATTTCTGACTGTCACCTTCCACCAGCTCTGGGCTTAACTGTAAGCAGGGCTCTGTATACCTTACTGCAGAGCAGTAATTAGTTACATTTCTGAGTTGTGGTCAGGTTTGTAAAGGAAACAGACTTAACGGAGGACACATTATTGACAGAGTTTTATAATATTCACCAAAAGTCAAATGCCGACCTTAGATCTCTCCATACACTAGACTCAAAGAATCCAGCTGTGGGCCTGGATTCCACAGCAATGTCCTGCAGGAGTCCAGCTGAAAACCTAGAGCCCATGGCAATGTTTCATGCAAGTCTATCAAGCATCTGCACCAGAAAGGCCTAAGGTCAATGGTGGAGGTTAGAAAGTCAGTGCCTGTGAGATGAAGCTGTGCCAGCAGGCTAGGGTTCTGCAGAAGTAATGCTTCAGGTGAGCACCAGGGCTCCAGCATCTCAGTGACAGCAAGGATCTGAGCTCCTCCAATGATAACAGCCAAGATCATATCGGAAACCCAGGACAAGTTTCTTCAGGAGAATCACCAGCATCACCTTCCTCTCCTGTTCTCCTTTTGTGGTGTTGGCACCAAAGGTCAGGTGGGCCCTCCATAGCCAGCACCTTGCTGAGCTCAGCTGGGTGTTACAAGTTGCTTGCGTATTAGTTAACACAACATGCCAGGTCAGTCATCTCAAAAGGCAAAAAAATTGTTGAAGATTTAACCTTGGAACTTTCTCAAATCGTACTTGATTTGTCTCTATTGCTCTAGTTCAAGGCTTTCTCATGTTTCTAAGTCTTATAGCCCTATCCTTGCCAATCAGGTAAGTGCTACCAGAGTGATTTAATGTATACACCTGCTTTCCCAAGTTTTGCCTGTCATAGTGCTCCTCACTGCATTTTTTTTTTTTTTTTTTTTTTTTTTTTTTTTTTTTTTTTTTTTTTTTTTTTTTTTTTTTTGTATTTGGAGTTGAACTCATCACCTTGCATTTGCCAGGCAGGCACTGTGCTGCTGAGCTACATCCCCAGCCTCTCACTGTTCTTGGAATAAGATGATTTCCTTAGCACAATGTGCCCAAGGCTCTGCTGTTTGTTACTTTAGCCTCAAATCTGGAAGGGCCCTTAACCTGTGTTTTAGTCAAACGCTATTTGTAGTTGTCCCAAGAATCAGGCTATTCCCCTCTGTGATTTTCTCTCTCACCTCAAAAATCTTCAACTTATGAGGCTGCCACAGCTTCTCTAGTGTTGGGATTAAGAAGTCACAGCCACCATGCACAGCTCAGATTGGTGTTTCTAGTCCTTTACTCCCAGACCCCTCGTCTTTCTCATCTCTCTACCTCGTACTTACTCTTCTACTGTACTTCCTTGTACTTCAGTCCTTCCTTTAGGCCTATGCTGAAGGCCTGGCACTTGGTACACAACAGGTTCTAAGAAGCCAATGATGGCAAGTGGCTCAAGGGTAAAGATGGTGTCTTATTTATCTTGCAGTTTCAGTATGGTGACAGTCACGTGACACTCAAGCGTTTATCCCCATCTTTTAAAATCCCTTTTATGAGCTGGGCATGGTGGCGCACGCCTGTAATCCCAGTACTTGGGAGGCTGAGGCGGGAGGATCAGGATGAGTTCAAGACCAGCCTGGGCTACCAAAGTGAGCTGAAGGCCAGCCTGAACTGCATAGTGAAACCCTGTCTCAAAAAAAGACAAAAAAAAAAAAAAAAAAATCCCTTTTATGAAGAATTACAACAAATTTGGTAAAAGGGAACTAAAGTGATTATAATGAACACCTAACTGCTTTAAATGAACTGAATCTCCTGGGAAAAGTTATATCCATGATACTGAGAGAAAATTTGGAGCTGCTACTTTTAAAGCAATAGTAGAAATGAGGTAATTAATAATTCATTGTGAATTTAGCATATGCCAGGCATCATGTTAAACGTTCTACATGACTTCAGATGTGCTAGAAGCCTACAGCTGGCAAGTGTCCTGTATCCAGAGATTCTAGTGACTGCCTAGCCAATCCATTTCCTACTCCTGAAAATTGGTTTCTCCCTGCTCCATGGTAGTCTTCTGCATTTTTCATACAGCTCAAGAAAAGAACAAAGACTTAATCTCACTGATTTAAGGTTCTTCCCACTGTCACAATTTGATGAGAGAATACTCTGTAGAGATAGGCCTAAGCCAGAATAAGCAAACTTTAAAAATACGTATTAAATTCATAATCTCAGCTACTTGTGATGCTGAGGCAAGAGGATTCCAAGTTTGAGGCCAGCACAACTTTCCAAGACTGTGGTCTCAAAAAGAACTGGCTATAATTGTGCATACCTGTAATCTCAGCACTAGGGAGGCTAAGATAGGATGATAGACATTTCAAGAGTAGCCAAATCTACACAGCAACTTCCAGGCCAGCCTGGAGTACAGAGAGACAGCCTTATCTTTTTTTCTTTCTTTTTTTTTTTTTTTTTCCTTTTTTGAGACAGGGTCTCACTATGCAATTCAGGCTGGCCTTGAACTCACTTTTGTAGCCCAAGCTAGTCTCAAACTCCCACCTATCCTCCTGCCTCAGCCTCCCAAGCGCTGGGATTATAGGCATGCACTACCACACCTGGCAAATGAGACTTTTTTTTCCTATTAATATGGCTAGCTTGGCCTGCCCTGGGGGTGGGGCTGGTGCAGCATGTGATGCAGGTGATCAAGACAGCCTTATCTAAAAAAAAAAAAGCTATAAATACAAGCTTAGTGGTAGAACATAGTAAACTCAAGTTCTCCTTGCCTAACCAAAAAATAATAAGTCAAAATTTTTCTGGTTTTGGTGGCACTGGTGATTCAACACAGGGCTTTTAGACTGAGCTACATCCCTAGCTTTTAAAATTCCTTTTATTTTGAGACAGGGTCTTACTATGTCAGTAAGCTGCCCATGGCAGCTAAAACTTGTGATTCTCCCGCCACAGTCTTCTAGAGTGCTGGGATTACAGGCATGCACCAGCAAGCCATTTCAAGCTCTCAGGTGGGTTTGGGCAGTAAGAATAGAGGGTTTCCCAAGAACTTGCAGCTTCTACTGAAGAGCATGTACCCAGGCACTGCCTTTTTCTCTCCATCCCCCCAGGTCTTCTGAGGAAGATGCTTCTTCTGGGTCACTGTCTCTTCGTGGTGCTCTCAATGTATGACTCCAGCAGGAAGATGGTTTCATCTACCTGGATCTCACTGGCATCCAACCTGAAAAAGTGAAAGCATTTGCCTACAGCAGACTGAATCATTAGTATATTTAAGATTAGAAGTTGAGGGCTGGGGAGATAGCTTGATAGTTTAAGCACCTGCTGGGCAAGAGCAAGGATTTGGGTTTGATGCCTGGTATCACATGCTATGCTGGCCACCAAAACTGGGCATGGTGGCACACACCTGTAATCCCAGGTGTGGGGGATTAAAGGCTGGGGTGCTCAGACAGGATTACTGTAAATGTGAACTGTGTAGTGAGACCCTGTAGAGGTTGAGGCTGGGCATGGTGGCCCATGCTGATAATCCTAGCCCTTGGGAAGCTGAGGCAGGAAGACTGCTGGGAGTTCCAGGCCAGCCTGGGCTACAAAGTGAGCTTAAGGCCTGCCTGAACTGCATAGGGAAACCTTGTATCAAAAGGATTTAAAAAAAAAAAAAATATGGTTGGGGTAGTGTGATCAAGAGTTTCTTGGTTATGGCTTGAGTCACTGGTGGGACGCAGGAGAGTCAATGGCTCATTTTCCCATTTATTGAGCATCTTTTGTGTGCCAGGCACTGTGGAAGTTGCTGAGGATGCAGAAGACAGGGTCTCTGTCCTATGGGAGGTTACAGTACAACTTTAACCAGGGGGAAGGGCAGTCCATGTAAAGACTTAGGTAAAGACATAGTACTTAAGTGTTTTTTTAAATTGTGAGAAGCTGAGGGTGACCAAAGCTTAAAGTTAGTGGTCATTAGGAAGAGAAGGGAATGTCTTTAAGCTGATAAAACTATCTCAGAGAAACTATCCCACAGCTGGGGGCCAAAGATATAGCTCAGTGGCACAGCGCCTGCCGGGCAAGGGTAAGGTCATGAGTTTGACACTTGGTACCAAAAAAAAAAAAAAAGACCACAGCTAACATCAGACTTGTTGGTGAAAGACTGAAAGCTTTTATGAGACAAGGCTGTCTGCTCTTTCCACTCACATTTATACTGGAGACTGTCTCTAGGCGAGTCTGGAAAAGACATCTAGATTGCAAAGGAAGTTGTAAAGCTTTTTCTGCTTAAAAATGACACAATTACAAAAATTTTCTCCAAAAACTACTAGAATAAATAAGCAAGAAAAGTTGCAGGATATAAAATCAAAATACAAAAAACTCTGGTTTTTTTAGCACACTAGAAATGTGTCACAGGGGCTGGGGAGCTAGCTCTGCGGCACAAGTGCCTGCCTGGAAAATGCAAGGTCCTGAGTTCACACCCTGGCCCCACAAAAAAAAAAGTGCTGGGGAGGGGCTGAGGAGATAGCTCAGTAAAATAAGCACTTGCCTGGCAAGTGCAAGGACCTGGCCCCAGAAAAAAAAGAAATAGTTTTTTTTTTTTTTGTATTTTAGGAAAGGGTCTACAAGGTGTTTAGAGTCTCAGTACTAGGTCTCAGATTCCTGGTGATCCTCCTGTTTACAGCCTCTCAAGAGCAGGGATTACAGGTGCACCACCACACCTGGTCTCAGTTGTTTCTCAGCATGCCCTGGGGGGTGGGGACTTAGGGATTGAACCCCTGGCCCCTGCACCTGCTTGTAGGCATTTTAATCCATTGAGCTATTTGTCTATCCTTCAAGAAAAGTTATTTAAAAAAATTACCAAAAATTTGCAAGGCTAGTATAATAAAGCAGTAAAATATTGCTGAAAGAAATTAAAGACCTAACTAAATGGAAAGATTTCTCATATTTGCAGGTAGGAAGATTGTTAAAAGTTGACAGTGTTCTCCAAAGCAATCTACAGAATCAGTGCAATCCCCATTAAGGTGAATGGTGAGACATGAAAGAAAATGAAGATAAAACCAGGCATGGTGGTGCACGCCTGTAATCCCAGCAACTGGGAGGCTGAGGCAGGTGAGCTCATGGCTAGCCTGAACTGCATAGTGAGACCCTACCTCAAAAAGACAAAAAAAAAAAGTAAATGAAGACAAAGGCAGGCTGCTAGGCAATTGTGAAAGGCTGTCTGCCATGCCAGTGAGACTGGCCTCTATGCTGCACATGTAAGGAATTAGTAAGTCATCTGAAGTAAAGGAATGATGTTACCAGTCATTTTAAAGATTACAATTTTGCAAGCATTCTGGATGGTGCATGGAGTCACTGAAGGTGTGGAAGTTCGATGAAGGCCTGCATGGGGGCCAAGACAAAAGGTCACACTTGAGATGTGTTACTGAAATAAAATTCAGAATGCCTGGCAAAAGCAGTAACAATGCAGAGAAGTTGGGGATGCCTTCAGAATTGTTGGAAAAATAGTGGAAAAAATAGGTGGATTACATTCTTTAAGTGAACTGGGAAGGAGGACAGAGTTTAGGTTCACTGGTTGGGTTGAAGGGTTGCAGGATGTGGAGATGGACTTGGCTGGAAGGTGTTTTCAAATGTAGGGCTCAAATTAGGCTTACTTGTTGACATTACGCTTCAGTGTCTCCAGCTGCTGACGCTCAGGGGCTGTGATCATCTCCTCTATTTCCTGCAACTGTGCTTCCTCTGCACCTGTGGCCTGCACAGATGCAATAATGGCTTCTACCCGCTGAGACTTTTCGAGTAGACGCCTATCAGACAAACACAACTTGAAGGCATGTACCCTAATTTTAAGATCCTGTTACTCTTTTTCTAAGACAAAAGTGCCCCATTACCATATTTTTGGGGAAGGTGGATCATATCATTGTCTAAAGGCATTTCCATAAATTTAATTGGGAATATAAAAATCCTGAGTTTGAAGTGTTTGTACTTTCTCAAAAATCTAATCCACCAAATTATTTTATTGGGGTATACTGGAAAAGTATAGATTAACACATGATTTATGCCAATCTCAGTGACTCAGTGGAACTAGGCTGGTTGTTAGGATGTAGTCTGCAGGGACCTAGGTGTGGCAGTACACACCTGTGCCTCCAGCACTCTGGGAAGATACCATCTTCACTGTTATAGAAAATTTCCCCTCAGGCCCCGGACCTTAAAAAATCTGAACATGCTACTCACTTGTTTTCTTTGGTTTCAAATTGCCGCCTTTCTATCAAGTTGCTTACACTCTGAGGAAAGAGAAGACTGGTAATGCACACAGCTGTATTTTAGCTGCTCAGGTAAAATGGGCAGGGGAAGCATGCAGGAAAGATCTCTCTGTGTGGAGGAAATGGGGAAAGGTTCTGCATGGGTTACCTTGTAGCACCTGTGCAGCAACATTCGTGCAGCTGATAGGACATTCACAGTATATAAATAAAAGGTCCTGGATGGGGCATGGTCTGGTGTTTTAGGAATTTCCTATTTTCCATAGAAAGAAAAGAAAGAGAAATTTTAGTTTTCTTTAGAACTGGCAAAATACCCCTTCATCACATTCAGAGGTACTCAGGCCCTTTCACAAATACATTCCTCTTCTCTACTCATTCAGTCACTGAATTTAAGGCATAATTAACTACAGTGATTGGGCTGTCCTTTTTTTCTTCACTTAACTATCAGCCTCTGGAGAGAAAAGAAAGGAAGGCAACTAATATTTAATGACAACTCTATGTGACACATGGATTGTATTTGATCATTACATCAAACTACAGTACATTATTACCACCATCTATTATCTTTTTTTGAGACAGGTTCTCATTGTGCAGTGCAGGCTAGCTTTGACATCACTTATGTAGCCCACAGTGGCCTTAAACTCTTGGGGATCCTCCTGCCTCAGTCTTCCAAGTGCTAGGATTACAGGTGTGCACCACCATGTCTAGGCCTATCATCATTTTATAGATGGGGAAAATAACCTGCTCCATGTAACTGGGTAGAGGCTATGCTCTGACTCCATAATCCATTCCACCTCCTTCCTTACAGTGCTTACCTACTACATGGAGTTGCTAAGACACAACAGATGCTATTAATAGATGGTACGATTGTTTTTTTTTTTTTTTTTTAGGTACCGAGGATCAAACTCAGGACTTTTGAGTTTGCCAGGCAGTCACTTTTGCTGCTGAGCTATATACCCAGCCCTGATGGTATAGATTTTAAGATCTTCAGGAAAGGACAGGATACAGAAGAAAGGGCAGGATGGTCTTAAGACAATTTCTTGGCTATCTCTGTTTTTTTTTTTTTTTTTTTTTTTCTTTTTGGCTGGCTCAGGCTGCCTTAATGGCAGGCCTGGTAAGGCTTGTGGAACTGGGATGACTCCCCAGCCCCTTCGACTGACTGTGTTTGCCTGAGCAGGAGCTTAAACAGCTGAGTTAAGCTGCACACCCTCCTCCCCACTTTTTAAGGGCCAGTTAAAGCTCCACATTTCCCCTCAAGCACTTGCTATGTCGTTGTTAATTATTCTTGCCATCTCACAGCTACATAGTTTGCCTGAGGACTGAGGATATCTGCTGAGGAACTACTCTACAGTTTTGCTGGTTGGCAACTATATAACATTGGTTACCTGAAGTGATATAAAATTTTCTGAAAGCATCTTATATAGCATATCCTTTGCTTCCTTTGCAGGAATCATTGCAAAATCCTCCACTTGTTTTTGCTCTAGGTGTTTCTTTTGCAAAACCAGACGGAATATTCTGGCACACCGAGATCCAAATCTGGAAAGCAATGGAGACAATGGCATGCCAACATAGACTAGCTTTGGTTCTTGGTCCCAGAGGAAGGTTGTCCCTGTGTGGATCCAGGATCAGAAAGGAACAGTAACCAGATAAGTCCAGAAGCCCCACAACTGGTGCAATATTATATTTATTATTATTATTATTATTATTATTTTTTTTTTATTTTTGTGGGACTGGGGATTGAACTCAGGCCCTTGTGCTTGCCAGGCAAGAGCTTATTCCACTAGGTTATCTTCCCAGCCCCTGGTGCAATATTATTAAGGCAGTCATTAACTACTAATTCACTTGAATGTCACAGTCTTGTAGTACAAGGTTTAATGCTAATTTGCATAATTGGAAATTGAGCAGTAGGATTTCTTTAGAGTAAAGAATAGCAGCAGATGCTATGCACAGCTGTGCAGTAGAAAAATGGGGCAAGGTGTGCCACAGTGTGCCTACATTGGTTGCTTACATAAGGATCAAATGGGGTAAGGATAGGAAGCATCTAAATTTGATCCCAACACAATGACCCCCCTTACCTCTCCTGTATGACAGACTCTAGAGTGGCTGTGGCTAGCGATGCTAATGCCTTATAGAAGTCTTTATGCAGAGGATTAAGGCCATTTAATAATATTTTGGTTTGTCTGCTCTGACAAAATTCTTAAATTTCTAATTTCTCATTAAAATTTAAATATTTCATTTTCATATTAATTTATGGTATATAAAAGCATCTTAAAATTTAGTCAGATGATTAAGTAATTTCTAATTAAGTCTTTACCTCTTTAATGTAATTTATTGAAAGCTCATAGAAACATTAATAGGGAATTTCTTCAATATTGTGCTTTAGTATACTATTACCAAACCTTTATTTCCTAAGACACCATTCTGCTACATGGTCTAGGCTGCCTGAATATAAGGACACAGTAAGAATAAGGTAAGGATACTGATGACATACATTCCTCCACCACTGTCGCCAGACTTTCCAACGAACTCTAGCTATTAAAAAGAAAGAGATTATTAATTGAATGAAACATTCAGTGATTCTGTTTCCAATCTGCCAAGTGTCTGCAGCATGTAACCCTCTGATCAGATGATGGCAAGGAAACTGAATTGGTTCAGTAGATTGGTGAGGCTATAGGAGACTGACATTAGGCAGATGTCAATTATAAACAGCAGGGAAAACAACTCCAGTGAAACAGACTTACTGGGTCATCTGCAAGCAGGGTAAGATACTGGTCGAGGATTTGCTTAGAGATGTTATAGCCAACAGGTAGGGATCTGAAGATCTAGAAGCAAAAGCAGATGTAGAAAATGGTCTTTGGAATCTAGAATTGTTGACATTATTAAAATAATTCTTTTTGTTGGGCCAGGTGTGGTGGTGCATGCCTATAATCCCAGCACTTAGGAGGTTAAGGCAGGAGAATCAGTGTGAGTTTGAGACCAATCTGGGCTACAAAAGTGAGCTCAAAGTCAGCCTGAACTACATAGCAAGACCCTGTCTCAAAAAGATGAAAAAAAAGAAAAAAATCTTTTTGTTAGTAATGGAAATTGAAGCCAGAGTCTCACATATGGTAGGCAAGTGTTCTGCTACTGAGCTACAGCTACATCTCCAGTTTTTTTTTTACAGCAAGGTCTCTAGGTGTGGTACTTCATACCTGTAATCATAGCGCTGGAGAGGCTGTAACAGGAGGATGACTACAAGTTCAAGCTGGGTAGTAAAACCCTTTACCAAATACATTAAAAAAAAAAAAGGAAAAAAAAAAAAAAAGAAAAAGAAGAAGTAAGGTTTCACTAAGTTGCCCTTACTGGCTTTGAACTTGGAATCCACCTGATTCTGCCTCCCAAGTAGCTGGGATTTCAGGAATACGCCATCACCCAAGGAAGACATTTTAATTTTATTTTAAAAATATTTTTGTTTTGAGAGTCTCCCTATGCAGTTCAGACTGACTTCCTAGGTTGGGGTTGAACTCACTTTGATCCTCCTGCCTCAACCTCCAGACTGAGATTACAGGCATGCATGCATCACTATGCCCAGCTAGTCATTTTAATTTTATGAATATGAAAAACCCAAAAGTATTTACACTAGCATTGTTTTTAAAGGTAAAAAAATAAACAATCTAAATGACCACTGATGGGGCCGGGGAAATAGCTCAGTAGAATAAGCACTTGCCTGGCAAGTGTAAGGGCCTGAGTTCAATCCCTGGTACTGCAAAAAAATAAAAAGTTTAAATGACCAATGATTCGCTGGGCATGGTGGCTCACGCCTGTAATCCCAGCACTCGGGAGGCTGAGGCAGGAGGATTGGTACAAGTTAGAGACCAGCCTGGGCTACAAAAGTGAGCTCAAGGCCAGCCTGAACTGCATAGCAAGACCCTGTCTCAAAAAGACAAAAATAAATAAATAAATAAATAAATAAATAAATAAATAAATAAATAAATAAACAACCAATGATTCCAGGGGATAACCCACTTGTGCCCCACTCCTGTTCCTCCCTTGGACAGGAGCTTTCTTTCCCCCAATAAATCTATTCTGCTCATAAAAACATAAATAAAAAAAAAGTAAATGACCAGTGATAAGGAATTAAACTATAGCCTGGCCATTAAGTGAAATATGATATAGTGACTAAAAAAATTGTATTTACCTTTTTTTCATATTAAGTTAAAAATATTCAGGCCAGGTGTGGTGGTATGTGCCTATAACCCTAGCACTTGAGAGGCTGAGGAAGTATGATTGCTGTGAGCTTGAGGTCAACCTAGGCTACATGGTGAGTTCAAGGCCAGTCTGAACTACATAGGATAACCCTATCTAAAACAAAACAAAAAACTTTTAAAACAATACAACTACACACACACACACACACACACACCCTTTACACATTTTTTTTTTCCCCCAGTGGCACTGGAGATTGAACCTAGATCCTTTGTACTAAGCCACATTTCCAGCCCTTTTCTGCTTTCTGAGATAGGGTCTCAGTTGTCCAGGCTGGGTTTGAATCTGTTACCCTCTAATTGTATGTTCTGAGTGCTGCAATCAGAGGTTTGCACTCCTGCATCCCAATAATGGTACAGGGTTTTGGCCCCCATCCCCCATATTGGTGATCAAACGTGGGACCTTGCATATGCCAGTCAGGCGCTTATACCACTGAGCTATCTCCCTGGCCCTTAAGTCTTTTTAAAAAACTTAAAATTTTTTTTTTCATAGTGTCTCATTACATAGTTCAGACTCATAGTGATCCTCCTGCCTTATCCTCCCCAGTGATAGGATTATAGGTGTACACTACCATGGCTGGTTTTTGGGCTGGCATAGCATGTGGTAGCAGGGATTGAACTCAGGTGCTTATGTTTGCCAGGCGGGTGCTTAGACCATTGAACATCTCCCCAGATCTGCTACAGATTTTTAAAAGCTGGATTCTAAGAAACAACATTTCAGTGCTTACTACTTGAAGGCAATCCTTGCCCCAGAACTCTTTTCTCTCAAGGGTTAGTCCTCCACGTAAGCCAGGCTCTCTATAAATTGTTGTAATACCCATGAATGTGTCAGAAAGCTAGTATATCAACATGAAACTCACCTCATTGGAAGATAATGGCTGAGTGAAGGGGGCATCAGAGGAAGTAGTAACCTCACTCATCCGAAGCATGGCCCGCATGATCTCGCTGCTTGTCTGGTGTTGAAAAGTAAATAGGAATTCAGAGTTCACTGTTGTTTTCACCTCATGCCAATGGCTAGTAATGACACTGGCAACAAACCAAATATCTTTTGTTTCCTAATGCTCACTGACAAACTCACCTGGTCCATTCTGTTTGCAACTGCACTCACAATGGCTTGGTCACGGAAGTGTTGGTGGAATCTGTCAAGGTTGGCCTGCCAATAAATACCATCATCTGGAATGGGCTGAAGAAAGACAAAAGTATTAGGAACATTTAAATACAATACAGGGTTTTCTGGTGACGAGCCTGGATTTAACCATTTCTTGACATTTCTTATGCAGTACCAACTCAATTGGTTGGGGGAAAAAGATCATTCATTCATTAGTATCTTGATAAATTCCACTTTCAAACAGTTTTTCTAAATTCACCTCCAATCTTTCTCTATTTTATGTTACCCATTGCTCTCAAGTCTCCTACTTGACCCCTTCCTTTTTAATTTCAGCAGATATGGGTGCCTGATTTAAAAAACAGAAGGGACAGGCCAGAACTCATTACACTTGAGTACATTCAACTTTGTGCATACATATATTCTTTATCTCTATGTGTATTTTTACACACTTTTATTATGGTAGAAAAATGGTTCTCCATTTTCCCCTAAACTTAGTGTTCACATTGTTATTCTACCTCTTGCCTTTTCATTCTCAAGATTCAGCTCAATTTTTCTTCTTGTCCTCTAAATCTTTAGTTTCTCTTTAACAGTCTTTCTTGTCTTAAGTCTTATTTTGGAATTCTCTTTTAACCTTTTGCTCTCCTAATCATCCTTTGCCAAATTTAAACTTCTCAGAGGGATGGCCATCCCCAGTTACCTCATTCAGATCCACTCAGCCCATTTCCACCATTGTACTGAAATAGCAACTGTCATTATCATTCCGGTGACATTCTACAATTGTTCATGAGGACTTCCTTATTGCTTAGGTCAAAGAATGAAGAATTCTGATTTTACTTGACTTTTTTTGAAATATGTGACATAGTTAGATATTTTTTCTGACATAAAGTCACATTATGTGGCTTCTTGGATTTTATGACGTTTTCTTTTTCTTTTTTGGCAGTATGGAGGACTGAACCAAGGGCTTTTATTCATGGTAGGTAGGAAAGGACTCTATCACTAAATTATACCCTGACTTTTACATTTTGAGGCATGGTCTCACTAAGTTGACTAGCTGGCTTTATATTTGTATATATATATTTTTTTGAGACAGGGTCTCACTGTGCAGTTCAGGCTGGCCTCACTTGCAACATCCTTTTGCCTCTGTCTCTCAAGTGCTGGGATTACAGGTGTGTGCCACAACACCCTACTTGTCTTAAATTTATAGTTTTGCTTCATCCTGAGTGGCTGGGTGGTTACCGAATGCACCATTATGTCCGGCTAGATAGATTTCTTTTCTTTCTTTCTTTTTTTTTTTTTTTTTGTCTTTTTGAGACAGGGTCTCACTATGCAGTTCAGGCTGGCCTTGAGCTCACTTTTATAGCCCAAGCTGGTCTCGAACTCACACTGATCCTCCTGCCTCAGCCTCCTGAGTGCCAGGATTACAGCCGTGCACCACCACGCCTGGCTCCAGCTAGATTTCATATATATATTATTATTATTTTATGTATTCAGTACAGGGTCTCACTGCACAGATGGGACTTGTAGTGATCCTCCTGTTTTCAGCTTCCTGAGTGCTGGGATTATAAGGACGTGCTATCATGCCTAGTCTCAGTTGCCATCTCGTGCACCCTGGGGGTGGGGCCCGCATTGAACCCTGGCCACTATGTTCTGCCTAAGCAGGCGCTTTAGTCTGCTGAGCTATCTGGCTAGCTCTTCCATATATATATTTCCATATATACATTTAAATTGACAGGTAACTATATATATTTATGGGTACAGTGCATTTTTCTTTTTTGTGGCACTGGAGATTGAACTTGGGACACTGTGCTTGTCAGGCAGACATTTATGCTGCTGAGCTATATTCCCGACCCTTTTCTTAAAACAGGATCTAACTCACTACATAGCCCAAGCTGGCCTCAAATGCATGGTGATCCTCCTGCCTCTGACTTCCAAGTGCTGGGATTATAGGCATATAACATCATGAATGGCTAGTTCTTTTTTTTTTTTTCCTTTTTTAAAGAGAAAAGAAAATCAATGAAAATGATACAGGAACCAGGTGTGGTGACACATTCCTGTAATCCCAGCACTTGGGAGGTTGAGACAGGAGGGTCATAGGAGTTTGAGATCAGTGTGGGGGCTACAAAAGTGAGCATAAGGTTAGCCTGACCTGCATAGCCAGACCCTGTCTCAAAAAAAAAAAAAAAAAAAAAAAAAAAAAGAATTCCAAAACAAGAAACAAGATGACAGGAAATAATATTATACATTATCTTCAAAGTAGTTGCTCAGATTTTAAGAAATGGGCATACAAAACTGACCACATATAAACACTAACTTCCTTAGTAGTATGATTATCTTAGTTCTTTTATATATGTATATACATATATTTTTAATTTCCCTTCTCTTTTTCCTATCTCAGCCGTTCTTCCATTTTGAGCAGTTTTTCTTTCACACTATCTACTGCACTTTTTTTTTTTCAATTTTTTTTATTGTTTAAATTTAACAATGGTTATATTACATATTTTCATCATCAGATCAGTTTAGATTAATACATATGGGTATATAAGATTGATCAAACAATTAAACATTAACACATTCAATCAACATTACTTTTTTTTTTTCTTTTCCCCTTTCTTTTCTTTGAAAGTTGACATATTGCATATTGTCCTCACAATCATTCTACAGAGTACAGTGTGTGGGCATGACCCACCTCCCTATTGATGTTGCTTAGAAAAAAAA
>PVJA010034962.1:0-22179 GCA_004027025.1 Myocastor coypus
AACCTTTCCTTCCTTCATTTTGAGTGTTGGGTATTTGTCCCAGCAATGAGTAAAAAGTAACTAATACAAGGACCCACACCTTTCAAATGTAGACAATGTGTTCAAAATAGGATAGAAAAAAAATTATTTCCATATACTTATAAGGGTAAAATTTTTTTAATAAGTAAAATGATAAAAGCAATTACAGAAAAGTCACAAAAAAAATTAAATAAAAGAGAAAATGTTTATTACAAAAATGTTCTTTAAGTATATACACCATGTAACAGTGTATAACAGTGTTATCTAGAATAGAGGGTTTTTTGTTTCTTTTTAAAAATCTTTTTGATATAGTTCAGGTTGGCTGTGAGCGCACTTTGTAGCCCAAGCGGGTCTTGAACTTGAACTGATCATCCTGCCTCTCAGCCTCCTGAGTGCTGGGATTATAGAGTTGATTTGGTCGAAAGTTGTTTCAGGTTTGTTGGTAGAAAACAGTAACATTTTTTTTTTTTTCAGGAGATATTTGATTGCCTTCAAAACTGAGTCAAATATTTTTTGAAATACGTATGGCTAATAGCACAAAATGCAATAAGCATCACAGTGTGTAGCAAACTGAATGACAACAGGTTAGTGAATAAACTGATGATTTAAAAAAATGAATTGAGGTCTCTTGCTGCAGCAACGCGAGTGGGAGCACCAGGAGCTCGGGCTCGGAGTGAGACACTTCGGATTGTTTTAAGAAAATGGCAGACAAACCAGACATGGGGGAAATTGTCAGCTTCGATAAGGCCAAGCTGAAAAAGACGGAGACGCTGGAGAAGAACACCCTGCCGACCAAAGAGACCATTGAGCAGGAAAAGCGGAGTGAGATTCCTAAGAGCCCAGAGGATTCCCCGCCCCCCCACCCCCTCCCAGACCCTCCCCCCGCTCCCACCCCGTCATGATGTGTGGCGGAAGAGCCACTCGCAAGATGGACACGAGCCACAAGCTAGTGCACTGTGAACCCGGGCATTCCGTGCCGATGCCACCGGCCCATGGGTCTCAGAGGGGACCACCCCCAATCGGACTGCCAAATTCTCCAGTTTGCCCTGGGATATTATAGAAAATTATTTGTATGTTGAATGAAAATAAGACACATCTCGTGGCATGGTAAAAAAAAAAAATGAATTGACATTTCCAATCAATAATAATACTGGTGCTTTATTTTTAAAAAGAATAGCAGACGCCAGCCCAGCGTGCCGCTCTAGTTTCCTTTCCACAAGGGAGAGAGGGGCAGATGCTTCCTGGATCGGTGACACACTCTCACAGCTGTCCATGGTCTCCAGGTCCCACGCCCCCCTCTGCGTCGCTCTATGGAAGGTCCATGTCCAGATGCACACAGCTGGGCTGTGGGCGCACTCGGGGCCCCTTCACCTCCTTTCACAGCGTGTCTTCTGTGGACCCCATGGGCAGAGCCAGCCCATGAGCCCTGGAGACCAGCTTCAGAGCCTCTCTCTTGAGTAGCAGTGCGCTAACTACTGCTTTGCTATGGCAGGTCTTTTTTTTGTTTTGTTTTGTTTGGAGATAAGGTCTTGCCAAGTTTCTTAGGCTAGAACTTCCAACCGTCTTGTCTCAGCCCCCCCAGCTGCTGGAGTTACAGGTGTGTGACATCATACCTGGCTGGTTTCTGAAAAGCGAGACTTCTACAGACATGATTTGCAATGAAATAGAAATGATTTTGAGGCTGGCATGGTGGTGCATATCTATAATCTCAGTACTCAGGTGGCTGAGGCAGAGAGATTTAAAGTTTGGGGTTAGCTGGGGTTATGTATTGATCACAAGGGCAGCCTGGCCTAGATAGGAAGACCTTATCCTGAGCAAACTCCAGGAAAAAATTTGAGTGAAGGAGCCAAATAATAAAATTGAAAAAGTATTTTATTTTTCCTAAACTGCCTGGATACTTCACTAAACTTTTCTTATTTTGATCTGTGGTCACCTGACCAGCAGTGAGTAGCTAAAATAAGGCTGAAAGCCACAGGGATTAAGCCTGATTTTACTCAGGGGTAAACAAGTGGACAGTCAGCACTGCCATGTGTATCTGGATGCTTGTCCAGAGCTGGTGGGGCCTTGCTGGCAGTCTGGTGACAGCTGCTGCCTGGCACTCCTGGGAGGGGTCACTGAATACAGCCACACCCATTCACTGGCTTCCGCTCTGCCCTCCACACTAAGGGTTGTGACAGACTGTGCCACCGAAAGCCTGAAGTACTTAGTAGTGGGCCCGTGACCCAAGCCACTTGTTGGCTCCTGCTGCTGGCTGGAAAGCACTGAGACAACTACAAGAAAAGCACCGCGATATAAAATATTTCAAAGAAGGAAGGAAAGAGTGAAAGGAAGGAAGAAGGAAGGAAGGAAGGAAAGAAAGAAAGAAAGAAAGAAAGAAGGCTGATGTGATGCCACATACCTGTAATCTCAGTGCTCAGGAGGCTGAGGCAGAATGAATGTTGTGAATCTGAGACCAGCCTGGGCTACACGGTGAGTTCAAGCTCTGCCTGAACTATATAATGAGACTGTGGCTCATAAAATAAAATAAAAAAAAAAAAAGTTAGAGAACAGAATATTTCTTTTTATTTATTTATTGATCTTTTTGAGACAGGGTCTCACTGTGCAGTTCAGGCTGGCCTTCAGCTCACTCGCACTGATCCTGCTGCCTCAGCCTCCCAAATGCTGGGACCACAGGTGTGTGCCACCACACCTGGCCATTTTTATTTTTTTATTTTTATTTTTTTTTTGTCTTTTTGAGACAGGGTCTCTTTATGCAGTTGAGGCTGGTCCTGAGCTCACTTTTGTAGCCTAGGCTGGTCTTGAACTTGCACCGATCCTCCTGCCTCAGCCTCCCGAGTGCTGGGATTACAGGCGTGAGCCACCACGCCCGGCATTTTTAATTTTTTAATTAATTTTTAAAGACATTTAACATAAGTACAAATTAATTAATATGAAAATAAATGCTCAACATCACTGGCCATTAGAGAAAAGAGAATTAAAACAACAATGAGATTTCTTCTCGTACTCCAGAAATAATGGCCACCATCAAGAAAGTCAATAATGAGCCGGGTAGGGTGGCGCATGCCTGTAATCTCAGCATTTGGGAGGCTGAAGCAGGAGGATCAGTATGAATTAGAGACCAGCCTGGGCTACAAAAAAAGTGAGCTCAAGGCCAGCTTGAACTGCATAGTCAGATACTGCCTCAAAAAGACAAACAAACAAACAAAAAGTCATCAAAGAAAGCCAGTAATGACAAATACTTTCAGTGTTGCTTGGATAAAGGACCTCATCTACATTGTTTTTTTTTTTTTTTTTTTTTTGATACAATGTATATTGCTGTCCTCATAATAGTTATACAGAACACAGTGTGTAGACATAATTTTTCTAATTAGTGTTGGTACAACAAATTTCTTCTCATTGAACTAAGAGAAAGTAGTTGTATACATAGTCCAGTATTTCATAATTGCAATGGATTATTGGCAGAACTGGCAATGTCAGAAGTTGTTGATTTAAGCCTTTTACAGCTCAGCATACTAATCTAGCTTTACGTTTTATGCCTTGTGGTTAAACTTTTCTGCTGGATGGTTAAGGGCAAGTTAAAGCAAGACCGGTATAACAAAACATATAACTTTTCTCCCAAGGTTAGTCAAATCCCCTCAGGATTTACTTTGAAACCACATACAGTGCTTTGTAGAACTGTTGTCAGTGTCAGCCGCCTGGATGAGTCACAACCATTGTTTGACCAATTTGCTCTCTGTGAAAGCCGGAGGGAATGTTTTCTCTCTAGGTGACTCTCCTTAGACACACTATATATCATCTATACCTTTCCTGTATGGTCCCGTAATCTTGAACAGAAAGTTTGGGAAACCACTGAGAGAACAGAATATTTCTAAGCTATATTAATTTTCGTAAAGATAGCTGCTACTCACATAAATTCATACCAGGTTCTCTGGAGGGAGTAATGGCTTTTGTTCTCCATTAGAAGTTCTCCCTAACTCCCCACAGCATTGCTAGAGTCAATGCTCAGAGTTGCATAGTTGTGTTCCTGAAGCATGAAAATCTTTATGTGTACTTTTTCATATGTACTGTAGTGACAGAGCTATTTGCTAACAGAAATTCCACAATCTTTGGCTGTCATCCTGAGGCTGGTGGCAGCCTGGTGTGTGTGGGTGGGCGCGGCACATGTTGGCCAAGCACACTCACCAAAAAAGTAAAACTCTTCTGTAAATGTACATTTTGTCAGTCCTTGATAAGAAGCATCGGCAAAACAAGGTACCTCTATCTGATGGCAGTTATCCAAAGAATAAACAATCGTTTCTTGGTCTTTTGGCTAAAATCAAGTATAGTACCGAATAAACATTAGTGGACTAGGGCTATAGCTCAGTGGCATAATTGCCTGCCTCGCAAGTGCAAGGTGCTGAGTTTGATCCTCAGTATAAAAAACAAAACAAAACAAAACAAATAAAATAAAATAAAATTAAAAAAAACATCAGTAACTCAAAAAAGTATTCACACTCATTCTAGCTACTCCCAGCCTTAAAAACCATGCCGGGGCCTGCGGATACACTGCTCCTTGTCTCCTTGTCTGTAGAGGTAAGGAATTAACATCTTAGATAGTGAGAGATAATAAACAAAGCCCAGAGACAGTTGTAATGGGTTACTTGGGGTTACCTGAAACCTGGGATTCAAGGAAACAGAAAACAGCTTGTTCTAATGGCTCCTCTATCATTGTCTCTTTTAGTGGTTGTTTTAGAAGTAGTGGTCTCTAGTCTGCATGCCTCAAAGCAGTTATGCAAATTCCTTGGGCTGTCCTTTAGTATTCAAGGTCGAGGCTCACTTCGAGAGAGACAGAATCTCAGTGAGACCTCTGAGCTAAATTCATTGGGTCTTCTCGTCATTTCTTTTGGCACTGACACAGAATATTACAACACTTGTCCCTGTGCGTAACCTGCAGAGGGGGCAGCAATAGAACACAGGCTCTAGAACACCCACGCCATGCTCTGTACCACACTGGGCTCTGCAGCCTTCCCTGCCATCAGCTGACTTCTAAAGGACCTGCCAGAGTATAGGGGACATGAGGCCAGGAGGAGGAGAAGAAGGAGGCGGAGGAGGAGGAGGAGGTGGCCTCATCCCTGTGTCCTCCCTGTGCCTGAGATGAGGTGCCCTTTCCCTGTGGCAACAGCAGCTGGCCCTAGGCTCTAGCTTTGTCACCATGCCAGGCACAGTGACAACACCAGAGACCTAGGTGTAAAAGGCACTCATGTGCGTGTTTGTGACACAGGACCTGCAATGCTAAGCCTCTCGTGGGGCACCCATTCGGGATCCCTCCTGTCTCTCAGGAGCTATTCCTAATCCCCATTCCATTGCTTCACTAAATTTCCATACTCAGAAAAAAACTTCTCACACATACGGATGTGACCAACTAAGGGCAAAGACATTTAAGAAATAAACAAATAAATTTTTAATTTAATTTTATTTTGTTTTTTGTCTTTTTGAGATGGTCTCACTATGCAGTTCAGGCTGGCCTTGAGCTCAGTTCTGAAGCCCAGGCTGGTCTTGAACTTGCACCCATCCTCCTGTCTCAGCCTAACCAAGTGCTGAAATTACAGGTGTGAGCCACCATACCCAGCCTAAACAAGGAAATTTGGAAATGGATTTTTGATGCATCAATGAGTCAGAGAACCACTCATGGATAAAACATTAGTGGACAAACTCACATGTATTTTATTTCATGTTACCATCTCATAATTGTCAGTTCTCTGTTTCTAATCACAGTAAGAAACTTTCACGAATATTTTAAAAGTGGAAGTGATATTAACTTAGTTTTTAACTTTTTAAAGAAATACAATGGCTTGTCTAAATAAGAATAATTTATTGTATAAAAATGAGGTCCAAGATGACATTTTTAACCAGCATATGAACAATCACTAGTAAGTTGGATAATATAGTAAATCTTTTTCTGCTGATTAACTACCCAAATCTGCATTCAGAATCAATAAATATGTCAATGGAAAGGAAGCTTCCTACGGAAGAAAATGGCAAATAATATTCTCAAATATTGTATAAGTTACTGTTGGAGGATTTTGATGTATGTGTTTCTCTCAGAATATGCTTGTTTTCATTTGTTAAATTGTTGAAAATTTAATTCCTTTAATAGAAAGGGTATCTACATGTCTTTTTTTTTTTTTTTTTTAACTACTGGTAATGCATGTTTGTTAGCAATGCCACAGACTGGGTGATTTAAACAAGTAGTTCTGTCAACACCCTGGAGGTCCTGGGGGTAGTTTCTCCTGAGGCCCTGTCTTGGGCTTGTAGATCTACCTGGTCTTCCTGATCTCTCCTTCTCAGTACTGGACACTCAACCTAGACTCACACACTGAGCAACATCCCTAGGGAACCTCTTATGTTTTGAGCCAGGGTCTTGTTTGATGAATTACTTACTGAACTGCCCAGGCTAAACTCAAATTCACACTCCTCCTGCCTCAGCCTCCAAGAAAACTGGGAGTACAGATGTACACCACCACAAGCCTTGGTTTTTTATACCTTCCACAGGCAGGTGGCTTCCACATTCATAATCTTCAGCCCCTGAATGCTGAAGTTCACTTGAAACTTAATAATAATAAACATCTTCCAATGTTCTTCACAGAAACGCCACCAGTATCCACCAAGCTGTTGAGGACAAAAATCATGGGGAGCATCCTTGCCCCTTCCCATCATCCCAGCTGGCCCCATATCCACAACATATCCTGACCCTGACCTTCCCACCAACCCCCTGTGCACACTAATCCAGATCAAAAGTCACCTCATTTGTCTCCCATCTACTAGTTATTATTGCTGTTGCTATTATTACTATTATCATTATTATTAATGGCCAGCTCAGCCTGCCCTAGGGGTGGGGCTGGCACAGCATGTGGTGCCGGGGATCAAACTGTGGTCCATGCGGTCGCCTAAGCTTTCCTAAGCAGGCGCTTTAGACCGCTAAGCCATCTCTCCGGTCCGTGTTGTTGCTTTTATAGTCAGGAGTTTTACTGTGTAGTTCAGGCTGAAGATGAACTCACTATGTAGCCCAAGCTGGCTTGGAACTCATGACGATCCTCCTGCCTTGGCCTTCCCAGGGCTGGCATCACGGGAGTGCGCCATCATGCTGGGCTCTCCCTTCTGTTCTCACCTTCACCTATTACAGGCACTCCAGGAATACTCCTTTGGCTAAAACCCCCACTAGTACCTGGTGTGACAGTGACGCACGCCTGCCGTCCTGTCACTGCTACTCAGGAAGGCAGTATGACTGAGAGTTGGAGATTAACCTGGGTGAAGAAGAGCTAAGGGCACTTGCCCAGCATGCTTCAGGGCCCGGGTTCATCAAGCACCGGCTCCCTACTTCAACAACGGAAACGAAATCCCTCGCCACAGCCCTGGGGCTGTGGGTTCCGGCCCTGGGTTCCGGCCTTACGTCCAGGGCGCCAGCCGGGGCCCGCTCAGTCTGTGGAGTCCGGTCCCCAAAGTCTTTCCGGTGGCTCTCCTCCGCGTTCAGCCCTCAGCTCCAGCAAGGCGTCCGAGATACCTTTCCCTCCCGACCTCCTGCCTCTCTCCAGAAGTCTCTTAGATCCTGAGCACCAGAAGCTGCAGGGGCGGGCTCCCCGCGTCTCTCCTCCTGGGAGCCCCCAGAGAGCCGAAGGCTGCGTGGAGTTCTGCAGGCACGAGGGACTCAGGAATCAGAGCGGAGCACCCCCCAGGCATCCCAGCAGGAGACTAACCTCTAGCTGTTGCCGCGCCCATTGGCCCCTTCTTCCCGCTGTCTCCTCGCTTCCGCCCCACCCCCGGACCCCGCCCCTGAGCTCCGCCCCTGCGTTTCGTCCGGTCCAGGTCCCGCCCCTCAAGCAAGGTCCCGCCCGACCTTCGGTGGCCAACCCATAGCTCCGCCTCCGAGACGCACCCCGCCCATAACCCCGCCCCCTCCAGGCCCCGCCCCCGGGCTTCTAACCCTCCCGCGGCTCCGGGTGGCGGCGGCAGTGGCATCTGCGGCGCCCGAACGATGGCAGTCGTGCCGCTGTGCTGGGGGCTGTTGCTCCTGGCAGGGACCTTCGCAGGTGAGGCTATCAGGGGTTCCGATTAATGGGACTGGCGAAGATGTGACAGAGTCCGGCCGCTGGGCTGGTCCTTAGTCTCAGTACGCCCTGGCGACCGTCTTTGGCGCACCCGTTACTGGCGGTTCCCGGGCCAGCCTGGGCCGTAGCAGGGCTGGCGCGCCTTTGGTTGGGGCCGCCCTGGGCTCCCTTTCTTCTCCTTCTAAGTGATTCCGGGCCTCTGCTCCACTCCTCCTGAAGCAGGTTCTCCGGAGCAGGAGTTGGGTGTTTTGTACCCAGAGGCTCTACTTACTCTGGGCAGATGTGTTGGAATTGGGAATACACGTAACAGCGTGGCGTTCCTCTAGCCAGATTTCATCGAGTCAAAGGTGAAGTTTAAATGCTAACACTTGGTGGGCATGGTGGCACATGCCTGTGATCCCAGCATGGGAGGCTGAGGCAGGAAGATCGCTGAGAGCTAAGGTTGGCCTGAACTGCGAAGTGAGATCTTTGCAGGTCTTCCTCCCACCCCCAAGCTAACACTTAGAATTTCTTGTATTGGGCCCGGCAGGATGGCTCAGTGGTCTAAAGCGCCTGCTTGGGAAAGCTTGGGCGGCTTCAGGGACCGCAGTTCGATCCCCAGCACCACATGCTGCGCCAGCCTTGTCCTCGGGGCGGGCTGAGCCAGCCATAAAAATGAGTGAATAAACAAGCAAAGGTTCTGAAACAAGAAAAAAATAAACAAATAAAATAAAAATTATAAAAAAAAATAATTTCTTGTATTTATTACCCTGAGCCACAGAAGAAAAGAATCTCTTAAATTGTTAAGAATTGTTTCTTGATTTTTTTTTTTTTGTGGAACTAGGGATCCAACTCAGTACCTTGCAATTGCCAGGCAGGCACTTGGACCTCTGAGCTATCTCCCTGGCTCCGGTTTCCCTATATTTGTAATTTACCTCGAGTTCTTTTTTAACCAAACTGCAAAGGAGGGATGGGCTGGTGAGCAGATGAAGTGCTTGCTTGGGGAAGCACCCAGACCATGGTTCGATTCCTGGCACTTCCAGCCGCGCACGCCCCACTCTGAGCACACCAGAGCGGTGGTGGAGTCTGGGCCCGTGGTGGGAGGTACAAGGAGGAGGATCACTATGAGTCAGTAGTGACACTCTGTACAAAAAGAAAAGAAAAGAAAAGAAAAAAGACAAAACCACAAGGAACAGAATCAAATGTTCTTTCTTTTTAATATGCCAGTGAGGGGTATCTTTTTTAAGGGGGTCTGGAAAGAGATTGGGTTGAGAAACCAGGCATTAGCGTTATAGTACAAACCTATAATCCTATAATCCCAGCGCTCTGGAGACACAGGAAGAATTGCTGTGAGTTTCAGGCCTGCCTGATCTACATAAGTGAACTCAAGACCAGCTGATCTACCTACGGAGACACTGTCTCAAAATAAAAACAAAAATAAGAAAAACAACACAACAAGCCCAAAACAATGGCAACCCCCTAGAAAAACTAAGAAGAAAAGGAGGTGTATATAAAGCACACATTTTAAAAGGCTCTTCTGAGAAAAATTCTTGTTTAATTTACGTAAGTAAAATATCTGTTTTCTTCTTGCAGCCTCTGTGGAACAACCATATGGATGGCCTAGAGCAAGTGGGCCTAGAACAGTAAGTGAGAAGCCTCTGCTATGGTGTCTACCAGGCCCACGGGCTCTTTTCAGGCCTGCCCTGCCCTTCTGACCACAGTATGCTGTAGAAGCAGTCCTAGGCATGCCTCCTGATACAGATGAGAGCATAAAGTTTAGTTCAGAGTAGCTCAGTCTTTGACCCTCTCATAACCTTGTTTGCTTTAATATTTCCTTTAGTAGTTACAGAGTTCCTTGGCCTGATAGCCCTGCTTCATACTAGATGCTCTGTGTGTTTTATCACATTGAGTTCTATGACTGTCTGCAGAGACCAGATGAGAACAGACTCTGTCCAGAGCAGCTGTAGCAACCTTCAACTTTCGTTCCCTGTCACTTGGGGATGGTTCCAGGGCAGAGAAGAGTGGGAGAGCTCATAGTGAGAGGAGGAAAGTTCTGCTTGATCAGCCTGTGGCTCAGAGCAGCTGCAGGTGGCTGTCAGAGAAGTAGGCATTCTATGGGACTGATCTAGGACATGTACTTAGTTTTACTGGTTTGTCCCAAGTTAGAATCCAGGACAAAAGTTAGGAATGCTGTCAGTGTTTTTTGTTTTTTTTTTTTTAAGCAGGGCTCGCTGTAGCTCAGGCTGTCCTTTTTTGATGGTTCATTTATTTTTTCATTTTCTTTTTCTTTTTTTCTGGAGCCAGGGATTGAACTCAGGTCCTTGTCTTGCCAGGCAAGCATTTATTCTACTGAGCTATGTCCCCACCTTTCTTTCTTTTTTTTGTCTTTTTGAGACGGGGTCTTGCTATGCAGTTCAGACTGGCCTTGAGCTCACTTTTGTAGCCCAGGCTGGTCTCGAACCTGCACTGATCTTCATGTCTCAGCCTCCCGCGTGCTGGGATTACAGGCGTGAGCCACCATGCCTGGCTTTTTTTTTTTTTGAGGCAGGGTCTCACTATGCAGTTCAGGCTGGCCTTGAGCTCACTTTTATAGCCCAGGCTGGTATGGAACTCACACCGACTGATCCTCCTGCCTCAGCCTCCCAAGTGCTGGGATTACAGGCATGCAACACTACGCCTGGATCAGGCTGTCCTTTTTTATTTTCATTTACTAATTTTTAAAAATATTTATGATTTGGTGTACATTTGAACTTTATTTATTTATGTTATGGCTGGCTCAGCTGCTCAGGCTGTCCTCAAACTCACTATGTAGCCCAGGCTAGCCTCAATCATGGCTCATCAGCAGGGCCAGGATCGGTCACAGTGATCAGACTCTAGTGGACAGAGCCCTGATTAACAAGATAGTAATATATGACCAGTTCTTTTTTTTTTTTTTCTTTTTTTTAGGATCTTAGTAGATAACCCAAGCTGGCCTTGAACTCATGATCTTCCTGCTCAGCTTCCTATTTTGTATTATGGACATCTGCCACTCTGTCTGCCAGCCAAGTGCTTATTCTACTGAGCTATCTCCCCAGGCCTCTTGGACATCTGCCACTGTGTCTGCCTCTGGCTTGTCTTGGAACAAGTGGAACACACTTTCTATTACTGTCACTTACATTTATAAAGACAGAAGAGACACTGACCATACGCCAGGCACAGAAGTGAAGGAGGCCACCCTGAGTCCATCTGTCCTGCTGCTGGGGGCAGGGCCTTAAGCTGTATCTTATGGGTAGGAGACAAAGGAGATAGCCCAGGACACCAGAGCTGTGAGCTGGTAGTTAGAGTCACTGTGCCTTCAGCTGGATCCAAGTAACAAAAGACCTTTCTTTAGCTATCTCAGCTAGGGTTCTGCATGCTCGCTGCACACCTGCATCTATAATGTGTCAGCTATGAGCTCAATGTGCAGTGTCTTTGAAGCAGAGTCTCCCAGTGGGATATTATTCACAATTTGGGCCACATAACCTTTCTATAGCTGTGCTATGCACTGTAAAATCCTTAGCTGAGGACTCCTTGTGCTCTGCTCATAGGTACAGGTGACAAGTCCTCAGCTGGGATGATCAAAACCTGCATTGTGAGTGTGTGCTGGGATTAAAGTTTCCCCCAAGTGACACCCAGGGCTCTGAAACAGTTTGATTTTTTTTTGTTTTTTGTTTTTTGGGTTTTTTTTTTTTTTTTTTTTTTTTTTTTTTTTTTTTTTTTTTTTTTTTTTTTTTTTTTTTTTTTTTTTTTTTTTTTTTTTTTTTTTTTTATCTTTTTTGAGACAGGGTCTCACTATGCAGTTCAGGCTGGCCTTGGGCTCACTTTTGTAGCCCAGGCTGGTCTTGAATTCACACCAGTCCTCCTGCTTTAGCCTCCCAAGTGCTGGAATTACAGGTGTGCGCCACCACACCCAGCTTCAACAGTATTTTTATAGAAAGTTGTCTTTTAGCAAGTTTTTCTAAACTATGAAATAGTTCTCATATAAATGGTGACTTCAGTTGGGTAGGTGGCATACATCTATAGGGCCAGCTGCTTCAGTGGCTGAAACAAGAGGACTATAAGTTCTAGGCCATCCTGGGGAACTTACATCCTTGGATAGATGGATGGATGGATGGATGGATGGATGGATGGATGGATGGGTAGATGGATGGTTGACTCTGCCCCCAGCAGCAGGACAGAGGGACTCAGGAACAGAGGACTTCACTTCTGAGCCTGGTCCAAGGCCAGTGTCTCTTGTCTTTATAAACCCAAGTGACAGCAATAGAAAGTATGCTCCATTTATTCAATGCCAAGACAGGGTGATTTACTCTAAGGAAAGAGAAGGTGGTCACCATTTACCTAAAAATAAAGGAGCAGATACAGTGGGACATATCTATAATACAAAATAGAGGCTGAAGCAGGAAGATTGTGAGTTCAAGGCCAACTTAAGCTACGTAGCAAGATCTTTTTTTTTTAAATCATCAAGGGCTGGCAACATTGTTCAGTGGACTAAGCCCTGCATAGGCAAGTGCAGACACCTGGGTTCTATCCTTGGCACCCCATGCCACACCAGCCTCACCCCCGGGTGTGCTGAGCTGGTAACCAAATCTGGGCATGGTGGCTCATGCCTGTAATCCCAGCTCTGGGAACGCTGACACAGTATCAGTGTCACTAGGAGACTGAGCTGTGTAGTGAGATCCTATACCAAAAAAAAAAAAAAAGAAAAATCAGAGTGCTCAGTGTGGTGGCACATGCCTGTAACCCCAGCACTCAGAAGACTGAAGCAGGAGGTTCATTGCAAATTTGAGACCAGCCTGGGCTACAAAATGAGTTCAAGGCCAGCCTGAACTGCATGACGAAACTGTTGCAAAAAAGAAAAAACAAAATTACAAACAGAACTGGCCATATATTTGACCACTTGTTAATGAGCTCTATCCACCAGAGTCGAATCCCTGTGACTGGTCCTGGCCCTGCTGATGAGCCAAGCTTATTGCCTTTCTAACCTCAGTTCCATCTGGGCAGAGGAATGGGTTCCAGAACCCCCATCAGGGCTGCAAAATACCACATATTAGGTGGCCTGGCCTGTGTAGAAAGCGGCTGGCTCACAGTTCTGCCTGCTTGAAGTTCCAAGTGACACCACCAGCAGCAGCACTGGTTCCTTCTGAGGGGTGAGAGGCAAACCTGTTCCAGGCCAAAGCATCCAGTGGCCTCCTCGGGTTATGTGGTCCCCTGCCCTTGTCCTCACCTGGACTTCTGTCTGAGACAAAATCCAGATTTCACAGTTTTAATGAGGACACTGGTCACACTGGACTGAGCCCTCTCTCATGACTTTATTTTAACTTGCTCACCCCTGTGAAGACCTCCAAATAAGACCACATTCCAAGGTACTACAGATTAGGGCTTTTGCACATCTTTGGGGGGTGTGTGTGTGTGTGTACATATTGGGGAGACGCCATTAAAACCACAGCCTCGATATCCAGTTCCTGATCTACCCATTATGTGAAGTGAAGATAACAGCACGCTCCTGAAGGCTACTGTCAAGAGGGAATTAGGAGGCCAGAGGCTGTGCCACTGGGGATGGTGGCATGCGTTAGATTTTCACTTAAGAATCATATAAAAACCCATGAAGTCTTTTTTTCTTTTTGTGGTACTAGGGATTTAATTCAGAGTGTTGAGCAATGCCCCCCAGCCTTTTTAAATTTTATTTGAGACAGTGCTCAGGCTGGCCTTACACCTGATGCTTGGAGTTCCCTTGCCTCATCCTGAGTAGCCGGGACTATAGGCAGCAGCCGCTGTGCGTGGCTCTTTGTTTTTCTTTTTTCTGTGCTGGGGAGCTAGCCCTCATGTATGCCAAGCACGGCATGCCCTTTACCTCTGAGCTTCAACCCCAGCCTCTGAAGCCTTTTGTTACTGCAGCATGTTTTAAGCCATGATATTAACATTGAATGTAAGTTTTACATTTGAGAAATCATATTTTTGTGTGTGGAAATAGAAATAGTTGTGTGGGACCTTTCTCACAACCTGAGGAGCCTTGGACATTGTTCTCCTCTCAGCTGTTTTGTAACAAGTGTTCTTGTCCAAGCGTGGTGGCTCACACCTATAATCCCACAACTCGGAAGGAAGGCTGAGGCAAGTAGATTGCTGGGAGCTGACGGCCAGCCTAGACTGAGAAACTCTGCCTCAAAAAGCCAAAGAAAACAAAACACAAATGTGTCTCAAGTCATCCTCTGATTTCTCTCCCTTTCTTTCTCCAGCCAAACTGTGCTAGGTACAACTTACCGGGGTGTTTCAAGAACCTGGACCCCGTGTGTGGGAGCGACTTGTCTACCTATGGCAACGAGTGTGTCCTCTGCGTGAAGATCTGGTAACCTGCCTCAGTGGCTCCCCAGCCCCACCTTTCTTTCTTGTCTGGCATTTTGCTTTCTTGAGCAATGTCTTTCCTTTGAGAATTGGATGTTACCTGAGCCTTCACACTGGCAAGTGAAAGGGTCTGAAGTCATCAGTGCATTGTCAAGCCAGAGTCAGGAATGCAAATTGTGGCTGATTAACTAGAGACCAAATAATCAGGCTCATGGGTGCAGAATTATCCCAAATGAAGAGTATACTTAGGGGTGGGGGGCGTGGCTCAGTGGTAGAGCACATACCTGGCATGCGTAAGGCCCTGGGTTTGATCCCTAGAACTGAAAACACACGTATACAGCCACACTCTAAAGTAAACATAAATGAGAGTATATTTAATAATTAAGCCTCATGGAATGTTATATTTTCTTTTAAATTTAGAGGATGTATTCAGGGGACCTGGCACCCTCTGTGCTACCAGTTGGAAAGCAGTAGGCATGTGATACTGCCCTGCATGTCATCCACCCAGCTGGGTCCATCCTGGGAACATATTCTTCCAAGGGACTCTGCTTTGTCCTGTGGTTCTCAGGCTATGAGCGCAGGATCCCAATCTTAGGGGGCAAATGGAAATGTGGAGAAGGTGAGGACTTCTCCCTCCAGGGTTCTTAGATTTAGCTTATGCCATGATTATGTAAAGGCAGCCCTGGAAGAAGTCTAGTCTGCAGTGACATGGCCTTTATGTGCGTACAGTGAGCGAGATTTAGAGTGGCAGGAAATGATACTGTGTCTATGTGGTTCATTCTGCAGGCGGACTGGGCAGGACATTAAAATCATCCGAGATGGGCCATGCTGAAGGCAGCGCAGAAGCACCAGAGATGCCACCCTCTGGCACAGGAACCCTCTTCCCATGTTGCTTTGCATGAGATTGATTAGTCTGCTTAGCAAAGGAGAGGTGTGGAGGAGGGTTTAGTAGAGATGCCTGTTTTTTCACTTTTTCCCTTGAGTTCAGCTTGTGCATTGCTTTATTTCACTGGAATAAAATAAGCATTGAATTCAGTTGCTGCTGTTTTGGGTTGAAAATGCCATCCCCAGTGCTTGGGAGGCTGAAAACAGGAGAATCACTGAGTCCGGTGTGCATAGTGAGACCCTGTACACTTGTAGGAAATATGAAATACATTTTTAAAAAAAGAAAAGAAAATGCAACTCCAGAGTTTGATCTTCATGTTAAGTGTTAAGTAGGGGTTCTCTCTCTCTCTCTCTCTCTCTCTTTCTCTCTCTTCTTCTTCTTCCTCTTCCTCTTCTTCTTCCTTTCTTTCTCCTCCTCCTCCTTTTCATTTTGTTTTGTTTTGTTTGTTTGAGACAGGATCTCAGTGTGTAGCCCAGGCTGACCCCTAGTTGGCAGCAATCCTTTTGCCTCAGCCTCCCAAGAACTAAGATTATGGACATGTACCACCATGTTCAACTAATTAGAGTCTTTGTTTTTTTCCCCTCATATACCTGCATTTTTTACTTCCATTGTGATTATGTTAAAGTAAGAAGACTCACACACAGGCTAATTTTTAAAAAGACAGGAGTGTTTGCTGCGCTTCTGTGAAACAGCAGCTCCAGGGCCCGGTGAGAGTGATGTAAGATCACCGTCCCCTCCCCCCATTTCCTGGCAGTCTTGGGCAGCGCTCCACCCACCCAGCAAGGGCTCCTTTTGGGTCACTTCTTTTTTTTTTTTTTTTAAAGAAGCAATTTTTTTTTTTTTTTTTTTTTCTTGTTTCAGAACTTTTGTTGCTTATTCACTCATCTCTATGGCCGGCTCAGCCCGCCCCAAGGGCAGGGCTGGTGCAGCATGTGGTGCCGGGGATCGAACTGCGGTCTCTGAAGCCGCCCAAGCTTGCGCAAGCAGGCGCTTTAGACCACTGAGCCAACCCGCCGGGCCCCATGGGTCACTTCTAATGTCATTTGCGGGACTGCTGCAGCAGAGTTCTGGAAAAGCCCGTCCTGTTCCACCCGCTCTGGGTGGGGGCAGGAGCCCATGTGTTCTTACTGACCTTGTGTAACCTGGAACTCCAGGGTCTTCTAAGCTACTTTCATCTGATTGTTCTTGGGGGATGGGGGAACAAACAGTTGAGGTTTCCTTCCACCTGCTGTGCAGTGGTGTGTTGGAAGGGCGACAGCTGCTGTGTCATGCTTAGCAGTCTAGCCCTGTACACTGAGTGTCACTCGGGTGACAGCTGTGCTGTGCAGTCTCCTGTCGCAGTGCACGTGACCTCTCGCCCTAACACATTCCTGCTGTACTGGGGCTGTGCATCTGGACATGGGCACCCCCCTCCCGAGGGCTCTGGGGCTCTCACAGCCCGTTTTCATGTAGACTGGTCTCCCCCAACAATATTTATGCAAACCTCTGGAGGCCAGACCTGTGCTGCAGAATTCGGGCTCCACCACATGTGTATAAACTGAGCATCAGGGGATATTCAGTCCCTTTCTTGTATGGTGACATCTTCAGTAAAGGACAAAGAGGCCATAACAGGTGCCAAATACTGCTTGTAAGTGGCAGCTGGTCACGTCTGGGAGGAGGGTGGAGCTGTCCCAGTAGAGCTGGAAGCCGAGTAGCCAGCGCTTAGAGATGAGCAGTTCTCTGTAGTTGGCGCCCAGGCACATGAACTTCTGGGTCGCTGCAGGGTCTATGGCTATGGAGGACCACCTAACCAGCTCTCCTTGAAGAGCAACTGTCTCTATTTTGACTGAGTCTGGCCCTGTTTCCTTGTATTGATATGTAAGAGCTGGCTAGGACTTTTGTTTATCCTTTCAATTGGCCTTAAGCAATGTATATTGGTCTAGCTGAGGTGGTATGCGTATCTCCCTGGTAACTTACAGCTGCTGCTCCTTAATGTGAGCCGGGTGGAGACAGGACCATGCACATTCTAAGCAAGTGTTCTACCACTGAGCTGCATCCCCCTAGGCTTGCTTATTCATTTATTTTTGTTTTTTGCAATTTAGGTTTTCAGCCCAGGCTGTTCCCAAACTTACAGCAGTCCTCCTGCCTCCCAGGTACTGGGATGGCAGGCATACACTGCCATGCCTGGGTTCATTTCCAGCTACACTGTGTGTAGGGGTATGGGAGGTTAGGATGTTCTTGCACCCACTGTCTTCTCAGTGCTTATCACTCAAAATGGAAAAACAGGGCAGAGCCACATATGCTTTAGGACGTGGTCTGACTTCATCCCTTGGCAGTCTCTCAGGGCTTCGTGTCTTCTCCGGCAGAGGATGACTGCCCTGGATGACCATCAGGGTCACTGTCGGGAGGGCCTGGTTTTCCCTTCCCCAATTCTGGGACAGCTGTGCTGTGTGTGTGGGTACAGTATCCTTTTTGTGGCCAGTGATCATGAGATACCTGGAACAGATGTTGAATTGGCAAAGTAAAGCAGTCATGGAAGTGAAGATATGATCAAGTTCAGAATGTTCTGTCCACTCGATTGCACTAAGAAATGCTGACAGCAGCGGCTCCACCTGGGACCTGCCCACTTGCCATCCAGATCCAGCAGTGTGGTGGCTCCGCCAGAGACCTGCCCGCGCACCACCTTGATCCAGCAGTGCGGTGGCCGGCCTGGCTCCACCTCGGACTCTGCCTGGCACCCTGACTGGGTTGTGCAGCAGCCTCAGCCCATGTCCATCCCCTCACTCACCCACAGCCCGAGCTCCAATTCCACCCACCTTCCTGACTGAACTTCACGACAGCCAGGTAAGAACTCTCTCAGCCGGCGATCATCCCCCAACTTGACAACTGCCTGAACCCTGACTCCACGCACTGGCCCCACACTGCTGATGACCACCTGCCCTGACACACAAGGCCTCGTGGGAGCCAGCTGCCTGAGCTTTGACTTGCAGCAAGGCACGTCTGGAGGGGGACAAGCTTGGTGAATTGACACCCAAATTTCCATAGGTGTTAACTGCATAAGTCCATCACTGCTATAATAAATGATAAAGATAAGGAGCAAGATCCAATATCAGGTCCTGAGTCCACCCAAAACAAATAGAGGAGACACTAACATGGAAGAAAAAGGAAATCATGCAGATGAAATCTGGGAATCAGTAGCACCTGAGGTAGAGAGACAAGTGCAGAAATGTATAGACCAACTCAGATCAGAGATAACATGTGAAGTAAAAAAAAGAAATGCATGAATTAATAGATTCTGAAGTGGAAAAACAACTGCAGAAATGTATAGAGGAAACCAGGGCAGAAAAAATCTCTGAAGTTAAAAAAGACCTCTCTAAATTAATAGCATCTAAAGTGGATGAACAACTACAGAAGGTAGGAGAACAGAGCAGAAATAATCTCTGAACTAGAGAAAGCATAACTAGAGAAAGCATAATGAGAAACTTCAGTACTACTAAAGAAGATGTTGATAAAAAATTAAAGGAAAATAGAAAAATGATGGATTCTCTGATTGAGCAATGTAGGAAAGAAATAGATTGCATGAAACAGTTTCAAAGAGATATACAAGAAAATAAAATCTCAATTACAAGTTGTCAACACCGTATGAATGACAGTGAAGATAGAGTCTCAGATCTTGAAGACACAGTCGCAGCTAGTGAAAAGATAAGAAAGGATCTCTTAAAAACAACTAGGATGCAGGAAAAAAAATTCAACATCTGCAAGACGATGCAAAAATGAACGTGAGATTAATAGGAAAAAATGAGAAGGAAAGAGTTGACACGAATGATATAAAAAGAATATGAGCAGGAGTAACTGCAGAAAACTTCTCAATTATGAGAAAACAATTGGACATTCAGATAACTGAAGCATACAGAGCCCCAAATAACATCAACCTGACTAAAAACACACCCAGACATATAATAGTCAAGATCCCAGAAATCCAGCAAAAGCATAATATACTAAAAGCTGCTAGAAAAAAGAAACAGATAACATTTAAAGGAAAACTCACCAGAATAACAGCAGATTTCTCTTTACAAACCACGAAGTCAAGAAGAGCATGGAGCAGAGTGCTTCAAGTCCCCCATGAAAACAAATTTCAGCCCAGACTGCTATACCCCGCAAAACTTTCTTTCAAGTATGAGGGAGAAGTGAAATACTTCCATGACAATGAACAACTAAAGAATTTCGTGACGTTAAAGCCAACCCTACACAGTATACTAAATTATATTTTAGAGAGGGACCAAAACGACTAAAACTCAAGAAATGAGAACAGAAAGATCCCACCAAATAGGGTATTCAATTAAACAAAAGAGAAAAAGGGGTAAACGATAGTAAGTAAAAGTCATGTAAATCACAAATCAACACATTTCAATTATAACCATCAATGTAAATGGACTCAATTCTCCAATTAAAAGAAATAGGCTGGCAGAGTGGATAAGGAAGCAAAATCCAACCATATGCTGTATACAAGAAGCACACAACTTATAAAGAAACTCATAGGCTAAAAGTTAAAGGATGGAAAACAATACTACATGCTCCAGCGCCTCAAAAAAAAAAAAAAAAATCAGGGGTAGCTATCTTGTTTGCAGACAATCTAAACTTCAAACCAAGATTGATCAAATGAGATGAAGCCCACTACATACTGGTTAGGGGAAAAAATCAAGACGAGGAGGTAACACTCATAAATATGTATGCACCCAACTTGGGAGCGGCAAGTTATATAAGGCAAACCTTAACGGACGTGAAAGATCTAATATCCAATACCACAATCTTAACAGGAGACCTTAACACCCTCTTATCCAGAAAAGAAGGTCAAGCAGACAAAAATTAGCAAAGAAGTATCAGAACTGAACCAGAACTTGAACAAGTGGAATTAGTAGACTTACACAGAATATTCCACCCAACCACTTCTGAATACAAATTTTTTTCAGCTGCACATGGGACATTTTCTAAAATAGAACACATATTAGTAGATAGATCATGCTTAAGTATATGCAAGAAAACAGAAATTATCCCATGCATATTATCTGATCACAGTGTAATGAAACTGGAAATAAATGACAAAAGAAACTACAAGAATTCCAGAAATACATGGAAATTGAACAACACCCTTCTCAACAACCAGTGGGTTACAGATGAAATTAAACAATATCTAGAATTTATTTAAATTTATTTATTTTTTCTCATGTTTCAGAACCTTTGTTTATTCACTCATTTTTATGGCCGGCTCAGCCCACCCCGAGGGCACGGCTGGTGCAGCATGTGGTGCCGGGGATCAAACCGTGGTCGAACCGCGGTCCATGCTTTCCCAAGCAGGCACTTTAGACCACTGAGCCATCCCGCCAGGCCCCAATATCTAGAATTTAATAAAAATTGAAACACAACCTACCGGAATTTATGGGATGCAATGAAAGCAGTTCTTAGAGGAAAATTTATAGCTGTGAACTCACACCTTAAGAAAACAGAACGGGAACACATACTCTCCTGGAGCACCTAAATCAACTAGAAATGGAAGAGTAAACGAAATCCAAAGCCCAAAGACAGGAGAAAATTATAAAGATTAGAGCAGAAATTAATTCAATTGAGACAAGGAAAACAATACAAAGAATTAATGAATCAAAATGCTGGTTCTTTGAAAGATTAAATAAAATTGATAATCCCCTAGGTAGCCTCATCAAAAAGAGGAAAGAAAGGACCCAAATTCAAGCAATAAGAAATGAAAAGGGTGCGATTACTACAGACCCAACAGAGATTCAGAGGATCATAAATAGCTACTCTGAGAATCTTTACTGTCATAGAATTGAAGACACAGATGAAATGGACAGATTTCTAGAAAAGTACAAATTACCAAAACTGAATCAAGAAGATATAAGAACTCTCAATAATCCAATAATAGCCAATGAAATGTGAAATGTAATAAAAAGGCTACCGACAAAGAAAAGTCTGGGACTGATGGATTCACCACCACATTCATTCACTACTTGAATTCTGCAAGAAATTTATAGAAAACATAGTCCCAACATTCCTCAAACTCTTCAATGAAATCAAAAAGGAAGCAATCCCTCCAAAATCATTCCTAGCATCAAGTATTAACTGATAACAAAACCAGAGAGAGACATAACTAGAAAAGAAAACTACAGGCCAATTTCTCTCATGAACATAGATGCAAAAATCCTCGATAAAATCCTCCCCACTAGAATACAACAAATCATCAAGAAGATTATACACCATGATCTAGTAGGGTTCATCCCAGGGATGCAAGAATGGTTCAATATACACAAATCTATAAATGAAATACACTATATCAATAGAGCCAAAACCAAAAATCACCTGGTTTCCTCAATTGATGCAGAAAAGGCCTTTGGCAAAGTCCAACACTCATTCATGTTCAAAGTCCTACAGAAAATTGGAATAGAGGGCCTCTACCTCACCCTGATAATAACCATCTATGACAATCCAACAGCTAACATAATTCTAAATGGGGAAAACGTGAAGTCTTTTAATGTGAAATCTGGCACAAGACAAGTGTCTTAGTTACCTTTTACTCGTTGCTGAGACAAATACCCAACACTCAAGATGAAGGAAGGAAAGGTTTATTTAGCTCACAGTTTGTGGAGGTTTCAGTCCATATTCGGTTGGCCCAAGGCTGAGTGGAGCACGGTGGAGAGCATCCAGTTCAAGGCGGCGGAACAGCAGCAAAATGGTGGCAGAGGTAGCCAACCAAACAGGGCAGCAGAGCAGCAGCACCAGCTCGAGCTCCAGTCTGTCTCTCTGTCTCTCTTTATATTACATTCAGGCTCTCCGCCTTAGCTCCCGCCATAGGCTACACCCATAATC
>PVJA010034963.1:0-17500 GCA_004027025.1 Myocastor coypus
TGCTAACCAAATACTGTATCACTGATCTGTGTCCACAGGTCTTTTTATTTTTTATTTTTTTTAAAAGATAGTCTCACCAAGTTATCCAGGCTGTTCTCAAACTTGTGGTGCTCCTGCCTTAGCTTCCTGACTGGCTGGGATTATAGTTGGACCAATGTGCCTTCATGTTTCTAATTAGAAATCTGCTGAAATTAAAATTATTTTTCCCTGTAGTAAAATACCATTTCTTGTGGTAACTGTAAGAATTCTCTTAGTTTTCATAATTTTGACTTTGCTGTGTCTTAGAGTGATTTCTTTGAGTTTATCTTATTTAGATATTGCATAGGCATATTTAAGGTGATTATTATTTTTTTTTTTTTTGAGTTTTTTTAAAGCCACATTGGAAAAGAATTCAGCCATTATTTCTTTGACTACTTTTCGAATTCACTTTCTTTTTCCTTTTACTTTATGGCCCCACATACTCTATGGCTCTGTTCCTTCTTGTTTTTTACTCACTCAGTCTGCTTTTGTTTTATTGTTCACATTAAGTAACTTCTGCTTTTCCCTCTTCAAGTTCATGGTTGTTATCATCTGAACTATTGGCATTTCAGATCCCCAGTCTTTCCAGTAACCATTTGGGACAGTGGAGACCAAAGGAAGAGAGAGCTCCCGACCATGCCATTCTCACAAGGTCACTCGCTGCCTGCTCTCTTCACCCAGCTTGGTTTTTCCTATGCATCGTTATTGGTTTTACTTGGATTTAACAGGATCCGCATGGCTTCTCTGCTCACCGTCCCTTCCTATTTAATGTCAGACCATATCTCCAGGATCGCTATCTGAAGTACGCTATCTCAGAAGATCCCGCAATTGTGCGAGTAAATTTTTATTAGTTTTGATTATATGACAATGACTTCTCATTTTCTATTTTTGGACAAGTCAACTGTTCACTACACACTTTTGTATCAATAATCATTGTTGTCAGCGCAGGAAAATATTTTCCTGCTATTTCCTGGTTTTCAGTGCAGTTGTTGATACCTTAGCCATCAGTCTAGCAGTTAGCTTTCCTTATAACACATGCTTTCTCAGGAGAAAACGGTTCATTCTTTATGATCTGCATTTTACCATTATATACCCAGATTTTAGTTTGGCTTCTTTGCTTTTCTCAGTAACAGCACCTGTGTACTTCATTAATCCTGTAGAATTCTGGATGGCATTTCCTCAGTATTACATATGGCCCATTTCTTCTGTATTTCTGTGATGTGCTCCTACTAGATGCACTTTAGTCTTCTGAGTCTACCTTCCAGCAGTCTCACATGTCCAGGTAGTCCATCTCTTTTTCTATACCCAGGTAATCCATCTCTTCTTGTGTATGTGTTCTTCATTCCTGCTAATTACATTATGTCTACTTTCCAGTTCACTTATACTCTTGCTAATTCCATCTGTTACAATGCATAATGTACCTACTAAGTGCTTAGTTTTACTTAGAAGACTTTAAAAATGTTTGGTAAGTGCAATTTGGATTTTCTTAATACTTCTCTGATTATTAACCCCCCAAAAAAGAAAAAAAAAAGAAACCTTTTTTTTTTTTTAAGATTACAAACTGCACCTTTTTGGCTGGACCCACCACCTTCCAGTAATATGCTAAAATGACTAACACAAAGGGCAAGAGGAGGGGAACTTGGTATATGTTCTCCAGGCCTTTTAGAAAACATGGGGTTATTCCTTTGGCTACATACATGCGAATCTACAAAAAGAGTGATATTGTAGACATCAAGGGAATGGTTACTGTGCAAAATGAATGCCTCACAAGTGTTACCATGGCAAAACAGGAAGAGTCTACAATGTTACCCAGCATGCTGCTCACATTGTTGTAAACAAGCAAGTTAAGGGCAAGATGTTTGCCAAGAGGATTAATATATGTATTAAGCATATTAAACATTCAAAAAGTCATGCTAAATTCCTGAAATGTGTCAAGGAAAATGATCAGAAAAAGAAAGAAGCCAAAGAGAAAGGTATTTGGGTTCAACTTAAACGCCAGCCTGCACCTCCCAGAGAAGCGCACTTTGTGAGGACCAATGGGAAGGAACCTGAGTTGTTGGAACCTATTCCCTATGAATTCATGAAATAAACTGGGATGTTGCTCTGCTATTCACCACCTAATTGGCAGCTTAAGTGTTCTAGATCCTATGTAAAAATAAAACCATCCTGTGTTGTAAGGGTGATTTTCTCAGTTGAATAGGTATGTGGTGCCTTCTTATTTCAGAAATATTCGCAGCAGATTTTCACTATCGATAGTAACTGTGTCTGGTCTTTACTCTTCAGTGTTTTTCTTCCTGAAAGATATTGTGAAGTATTGTGCAAATGTATACCAAAATATTGAAATATTTATAAAATATTTATATTGCCTTAAGATTACCATGGGGGAAAGGTGTATCAACATAAATTGAAGTCGCTTCAGAAACAAATGCAAGTCAGCTTCAGCTAAAGAACTTGTTTAAAGCCAAAAAAAAGAAAAAGAAAAAGAAAAAGGTTACACACTGCAAACACACCAAAGTAAAAGAATAGTTCAGTAAACCCCTTGTATTCACTGTCTGTCATCAACAGTGAGCAGCACATGACTGGTTTGTTTCCTTTCCATCTCTACCCACTTCCTCTTCCACTCCTGATAATGCTGAAGTGAATCCCAGGTATCACATCATGAATCTACTATAGGTCAGCGAATATCTCTAATAGACAAGGATTCCTCTTTAAACAGACAACATTCTCTTTTGCTTTTGTTTTCGTTTTGTGTTTTTGAGGGTCTTGCTGTATAGTTTAGGCTAGCCTTGAGCTCACTATGCAGCCTTCTCTGGCCTCAAATTCATGGCAATCTTCCTGTCTCAGCCTTCCAAGTCTAGGATTACTGGAACACTGCCATCCATGGCTATACCTTTTTATTTTCCTTCTTTTCTAAACTTCTGGAAAGCCCACTGTAATTCCTTAATATCAAATATTCTTATTTTTTTTAAAAATTCTTTATAGTTTTTTGATAATACCTTTAATATCCCCTTTTTCTTCTTTGATGAGCACCTGAATATAACCAATTTATAATTTATATCTAGTTGTTTCAATGTATATACTCCTTGTTGGTCTAGTCTGTTATTTGTTACTTCTGCTGGCTCTTATTCACCATATTTAGCTTCCTCACGTTTGTGGACTTTTTTTTTTTTTTTTCTTTTGAGACAGGGTCTTACTAATTGGGCATTTTCATCCATTAAAAGTTTATCTACAGGAATTCTTTGAGATTTCAGTGAAGGTTAATTTCTCTAGTAATTAATACTTTTTTTTCCAGACAGCTGGCTCATTGTTACTTTGTAATTGATTTAGGAAAGCTGTAACTCCTGATGTAGTAAATGTCAGATGTGTCAAATTTATGGTCTTACAACATCCAGGTTTGAATGAACTTGAAAACTGAAGGAGAAAATCAAGAGACTTATGAAGAAGAAGAAAAAGAAGGAGCAGGAGGAGAAAGAAAAGGAGGAAGAGGGAGGAAAAGGAGGGAGAAGGGCAGGGGAGAGGAAGGGGAGGGGGAGGGAAGCAGGTCTTGGGTATCCTGGACACATCCCATGCCAGTGGTCACTGAGGCTCGTTGTCAGAGGTAACTTATACAGCAAAATCACAATGTGGGTATAATGTGGGCCAAACTACAGTCAAGCTGATAGGATTAAATGTACAGTCATTTAGCTCATATTGATCCAGTGGGGAAATGAGTTAGGAGTCACATAGCAAGGGTACATAGAAAGAACAGCATTCTTGGAACGGGTGGGGAGTCTGAGTCCAGATGCTCTGGTCACCAGCCTGTGTATCTAACAGGTCTCTAGGCCCTTTGGACCAGGCAGCACTAATGGTGGCACAACCTCAGGTTGCTGCTTATCCCTTAGGAAGCATGCAAACCTGGCTCTGAGGCCTGCTCTCTTCAGATTGGCCTCCAACCACAATACTGAAGCCTTTATTGTTTGTGGTGACTTCCTTGAAGGCCCCGTTCCTCTCTGACTACGTATTAATTTCTATGTCATTTAACTGCCTATAATATAATCATTTATATTGAATTCTCACATTGGGCTTTTTAGGCTATTCAAGCTGCATAAATTTCATTCTAATCCCGTGGGGGGGGGCAGGATTTTAGGATTAGGGATTCTCAGGAGAGCATTTTTGTCCCTAATCTGACAGAAGCAAGAGTTTTACTATCTGTTGTAGATTCAGGCTTTTTAATACTTTTATGCTGCCAGAAATTGTTTCATAGTCTTCATTTCAGAGAAGCATTTAAAATCTTATCCCATCCAAAAGTAAAGTAAGTTCATTCAGCACTTTAAGATGTCTTGTGCTTGGATTCAGATTCTCTTCAGTACTGCTGGACTTACAGAAAGGGGAATCCAAATCGTTCGCCTTACGCCCACTCAGATTTACTGCCACCACGAGGCAGGTTAGACACAGCCTCAGGATGTCCTCTGAGTGACCTCAGCCATGGTGCCGCCATGGTACTTACTTTTCAGCACTTGAGGCTATTTGCTCATTGATGTGCTTTGGGGACAGCCAAAACTCACAGTCCCAGAGACAGCAGTTCCATACTCTTCTTCCCAGTCCCCGTCTTCTTTGGCAAATATGATTGCCACCCAGGGTCGTTGCCAGAGAGAGTGTTTCGTTTTTGTTTTTGTTTCCAGAAAAGTCCAGAGAGGTAAGTCTCCATCCTACAGATTCCCACCTTCAAGACACCATCTGACATTTGTGGGGTTTTTCTTAGTTTTGAGCTTTTCAGTGTTATGTACAGGAATTCACCATTTCATTTCAGTTTAGGCTGTATCCAGTTGAGCCCATTTTTGTTTTGGATGTGCTGTGGATAGCGATTTAGAAGATAAACAAACACAAACTTCCTTAAGAAACTCATAATATTGAAGAGCCATGGAGCACTGGAAAGCTGTGCTTAAAAAAAATAATTGCTCTGGAAGGAACAAATGGTCTAGACATACAGCTTCCTTTTAAACATCCACCCAAATTTACCTAACTAAACAGAACATTAAATATTGGAGCTCAGCTTACCTCACTGCATTTGGCTTTCTCCCCAGGAACAAGGGATGATAACTGGCCTTAGATTTGCATAACCAAGTGTTCCGAAGTGGTAGTTGTTTTTGAGAAAACAAACAAAAACAGTAATCTGCTGCCACGATAAACTTAATCCTCCACCTGGGACTCCCTTTTCCCTATACCAGGTTATAAAGTTAAAGCTACAATTTCTTAAATGCCAGCTTCCCCTGCTGCTGCACGCACACATTTTCTAATAAAATGATTCATTTCTCATTTTCATACCCCCTTACACATCTTTCTTAATATATCACAAAGCACAGTGTCTCGACCTTGGTGGCTATTTCCTTCTGAAGCATGTGTTGATGTCACATGAGTGGGAATTATTTAGCATGCATACATTGACTCACACTTGTCTCCCTACTGTGTGATGGAAGCAAGGGTGCTGATGGAGGCCAGGGGTGTTTACTGGGATTTCTGGCACCTGAGACCTTTAAATTCCTGCTCACCAAATGTTGCAAGATTTCAAGGAACTCATTTTCTCTAAGCTTCAATTTCTGTGTAAAAATACTGATGCTTTAAAGAACCTATTTATTACATTTTATATGTCTCTGTGATGCTAACATCTTCCTCTCTTTGTTTCTGCCAGTTTCTAGCTTCAGGATGCCAGAGGCTACCTTGCTTTCCAGAGCTCTCAGAAACCCATTTCTGGGTTCTATTCACAGTTAGATTGTAACATTCTCACTTTGGATATTCTACTAGGTTTCTTTGGTTCTTCCAGATACTCATGGATTAGTTGCTAAAACAAGAAAGTGATCAAGAAAGATTGAAATCTTACAAATCAGTATCTTTCAAAACTGTTTGAACTCATTAATGAATCCTGAAATTAATTCTAGACAGCCATACAGGTGTGATCATGCATATCTGTCATCTCTATACTCAGAAGCCTGAGGGAGGAGTACCACTTCTAACTCCTACCATCCTGGGCTTTATAGTCAGTTCAAGGCCAGCTTGAAAAACACGGAGAGATTCTGTCTCTCTGTTAGCAAACAAATATCTCTGGAAACCAAAATTTTGAATAATTAAATTTTGTCATTACAGGGAACAATGCTTTGTGAAATATTTTTATGCAATGAGCCACATGGGATCCATTTGATATACTTCTTAATGTAAATTGCAATCAAGGGCCAGGGGTATAGCTCAGTGGCAAATCTGCCTGGCAAACATGAGGTTCTGAGTTCAATTCCCAGTACCAAAAAACCCCAACCAACAAACCAAATAAAAAAATGAAAAAACCCAGTTGCAATAAAAAATGTTTGGGAAATACTCCTTGGAATGGTTTTGGTAAAATCAAAACTTATTTTAATTATATAAAAATAAAGCAATATAAATAAATATTCCCTAACAAAAATAGCATGTTCCATGTAGTAGAGTGATTGTTTTTCTGCCCCCAAGTTTTGTTCCTCTGTGTCTACCTTCCTTGCCATGTAAAGTGAATAGTGTTCCCTTTTTATCCTTGTGCTCCCCAGGTGACTTACTATGGCAAGTGAGATGCTAGCAAATAAGATGTAAACAGTCTTGGAAAGAGCCGATAAGCCTGGGCTTGCTTATGTCCTTGCCATTATGAACACAAATCCGGGTGAGTCTGTCGGAGGACAAGAATCACACGTTAAGAAGACAGCAACCACTCCAGTCTCCTAGTCAGGTCATTTGAGATCTGTGTGCAGATCCTCATCCATTTCCACCATGGAAAATCCTGGAGAAGATAGAATTTTGCCCAATTGGGCCCAGCCCAAGTGGCTCAATCTGTAATCATGAGTTAAAAAGCTTATTTTTGTGGGCAATGGAGTTTTATAGTTGGTTGCCATGGAGCGTTATTGTGCTGCTGATACATCAGCAGGGAGAGCTTACTCAGTAATAAAATCTATAATAATCATTACAATAAAATATGCATCTAGTTTTCAAAGATTTCTCATTTGTTAATCTCAAAACACTTTTCATCTTGTTTTACTGAGTGCTTCTAAAGAGATCTTAACTTCAAAAAGTTACTTCATTAGATTGTAGATGGTGAGCTGTGAGAAGACATAGAACTCACCCTAGGTTACTCAACAAGTTCTGTTTGCAAGAAGGTTGGGTTCACCACTCCAGAAGTCCCTTTGTCAGAACTGTCTGTGGGTTGCCCTATTTTCCAGAAGGAGTGCCTTTGCTTCCTGCCCATTCTTTCAGTCTACCTTGATTTCCATGAAAGTTCCTGTAGGATGCCAGTTTGAATAACTAGAATTGACATTTTGCTTGCAAGCAAAATAGAGGCTCTTTCTTCAGGAAACCACAAGGACATTAATATCCTCTGAGTACATTCCATCCTCCAAATAACTCAATTTGTTTTTCTTATATTTGCATTTTAATTTGATCTTTAAAGATGAATTTTTCATTGTAACAGGAAGCTTAAAATTTTCTTAGTTGGTCAAGTTTGGCCTGCTTTTTATGACAGCAAGTTCCTTTTGCTGTTGGACATTCTATTTCTAGGGCTACCAGTTATTTAACAAAAAAATCTACTCCTAAGAGTGAGCATTCAAGTCCATGAAGGTACAGGGAGTGGCAAAGTGGGAGTAAGGGTAAAAGTGGAGGAACATGGAGGCTGTTGCTTCAGTCTGTCTGAACAGGTTAAGAAACCACCCATTGTCCATATAGACGTATGGTGTGAAGTGGGGAGACAATGGAGCGCAGCTTGACGTCCTTGAAAAATCACTTCTTGGTACTAGCAAGCCTTCATCAGATAGACCTGTCAGCTTCCCTGAGTCTGTATGGCTCCCCTACACATAGGGTCCAGCCATGTGACCATGAATGAAGGCAGGTTTGTAAGGGCATCTGCGGTCTGCTGGACAGTATTCTGGATGTTGGAGACATATTTTCTTGCCATCCCAGAGCATCTATCCATGCCTGTGGCCCCAGGAGTGGGTTCAATATTTTGATTCTCTGCTGACTTGATTTCAGTAGCTCAGTGAGACTTCTTAAATTGTGGACCTAAAATTTGATCCTTTCATAGCGTATTTGGTATTTATGTCTTTTGATGCTTTTACTTTGCATTGTTTAGGGGTTTGCATTTGGCACAGATGGATATTAAATTTAAAAAAGACTTATTAAATGAAAACAGAAACAATGTCATTCTTAAAATGTCACAAAAGGAGTGATGAGTTGGTTTGATAAAATCCTCCAAAGCAAATGTATGTGTTTTAACAAGAGTCTGACCTAATGTGTTTACTTAGGAATATAATTCCTTTTTTTTTGGTTAAGGATATAAGGTTTATCTGGATCAAAATTTAACTTCCAGCTCCTCTAGTGCTTCAGGCTCAGTTTGAAGCTTAAATATTTGGGTTCCAAGTACTTCAGCTTATAACTAAATCCTTTGGATTTCATCAAAATAGTAGATTAAGCGTCTTACGTCAATCCTCTGCCTCACAAAAAGGGGTGGCAAATCTAGTTTAATGAATGTTTTAAATAAGACTTTTCTGGAGAGATGTTTAGGAGAGAAGTTTAAGATAATGTTTTATTTTGAAAAGCAAAACATTTCTGAATGCATTTAAAATAAGATCTGTTTCTATTAAGAATTTTTGTGCTCAATGTTGACATATAAATTATAGGGATTTAAAAAACATGCATATATGTTTTATATATGTGAGTTGCTGTATATATTTACATATTATAAGTGTACTTTTGTGAAACAAGATGAACACTCACGATAATTAAACTCACTATTCTATAATAACCCTGGAAAACTCACTATTTAATGATGCATTATATTATAACTAATGCTTGTAGTCACTGAGTGATGCACACTGGTATCATGCATGTTTTTACTTAAGTTTAGATTCTTCCTACTGTAAGTATCTATATAATCTATTAAATTAATAAAGTCTATAGGGAATTTTAAAAGAATCAGTGTAAACTTTTCCTGAACACAGATATTACTTGCTATTGTATATTCTAAGATTGTCTTCTAATTTCAAAACCACTGGGTTGGTTAATCATGTAGAATAATCTAATTATAGTAAATGTGGGAGAGTACATCATATCTAGGGTCTTTGTTTCACACAGGAAATAATCTGACTCATAAAAGTTAAGCATCCATCTATTGTTCTATTTAATAGATATACCAAGACAGTTTTGCAAATATTGAGCATGGCTATGGCAGTTGAAGTAACCTATGCTAATTTTCACAGGTGAGTCTTTTACCAACTGTCTATGCCCTTCCCTATGCACGATGAAAGGACAACATAACAGCTTGCCTGTGGAGCCAGGGCTGGGCAGCATGATGGGCCTGAAGCTGTGGTATGTTCACCGGCACTCCTGTTGCTCAGACTCCAAGTGGACACCAAGGCAAGAGGAGGAAGGAGACTGGAATCAGCTCCACAAAGGATCACATTTACTCCTGGAGATACAATGGGCCTCCACATCTATGGATTCCACACCTGTGGGCTTAACGCACTATGGATCAAAAACATTTGAAAAAAATTTGTCTGTGTAAAACATGTACAGTTTCTTCTTGTAATTTCCCCCCAAATGATATGAAAATTTGCATATCATTTAAATTGTGTACTATAAATAATCAAGATAATTTACAGTATACAGAGAATGTATGTAGGTTGTTTGCCAATATAATGCCATTTTATGTTATTATCATAGAGTCAGTGAAAGACGAGCATAATCCAAATCCGTCATTGTACACAGGAGATGACTTGATTCATAAAGGCTAAGTGATTTGTGCACTGTTCTAACCCTTAATAAAGGACTTAAGAATCAGAGGATTTTGGTACCCGAGGGTAGGGGTGTGGAGAGGTTCTGGGATCAACCCTCTGTGCATATTGTGGGAAAGCTGTATTAAATTAAGAATTATTTTGTTGTTAGAACTGATAGTCATTTCTTGGTGTCTGAATTTTATGGTCATGTGATACCCAAGACCAGAGGTACACAATGACCAGACAAGTGTAAGACTTGTGGGTGTCATTACTGAGGTGTTGAGGCTCAAGATCAATCACAATAGCATTGAAAAAGATGCCTTGGAAGAGGCTAGTAAGCAAAAAAAAAGAAAAAAAAAAAAAAAAGCTTTTTCCAGAGGAAATTCTCATATTGAAAATTACCAGCCCCCAAGCAGCAAGTTGATTCTGTCTCTAAGGTGTGTGGGGAAGCAACATACCAGGCTTTCCAGGGAAATAAAACAGGGTTCGAACTTGAGCTAGATTGCACAGTAGCTGTGTGGGTCATCTGGGAAATGTGAGCCATGACGCTGCTCTCTCAGCTGATTTTGAGAATTAGATGCAGGTATAGAGGTAGGTATATGGATATAACATGTGCTAAGAAATGCTCATCATAAAACTTCCCCTGTCCATTGGAGAAAGGATACTTGTACAATACCTTTCAGTCCTATACCCTTATGAATGCTGGGCAAAAACTAATGAAGTGTCTGCTTGAATCTTCCCAGTAGCCTTATGGATTGGGTATATCTGTCCTCATTTTTAATACACAGGAAATAGACTCAGTAAGATTAAGTGGCACCTCAAGGCCAAGGCCTCTTGGAAAGTTAGATGCTCAGGCAGGGTTCCGAGCCAGGTCCCATCCTGCTTTTCCATTGTTCCACACTCTCCCACATCCTGTGGCATCAGGAGGCTAATTCCACTCCATAGATGGTCTTTTTCTCTATGTCTGTTTAGGCTGAAGGAAAACCGTGATTAACTGGAGAGAATGATTAAAAATCTCAGCGCTAAATCTTTAAAATGCATACGAGAGGGAAAAACTCCAAGTTTCTGTGGTTTTTAGTTGAGACCCTCAGGAACCAAGGTGAAACTAGGAGGCAGTGAAGCAAATGTTTGACTTTTAGCTTAAACAGTGGAAATTTTAGTGCTCTGTGTTTGGTTTAGCACATGTTTTATGGCAGTTGCTGTTATAATGATGGGAAGATAGAAGTCTCAACCTTTGGAAGCACTTTTTTTTGCATTTTCATTAGAGTTTCAATGTTACAATTGGCTTCAGAGCATGAAGTTTTTAAGAGCATTTATGCTAACTTCGGATGTCAGCTGATTTCCTTTAGCTCTGGTGTAGTAAAATTGAGGTAAACATAATTTTATTCCATGTCTTCCACTAACAAAGTTGATAGATTAAAACATACAAGGTCAATGTTCCTTTCAGTGTGACAAAGCCTTAGTTGGGAATACACTCTTGCTTCGGACTTCCTTATTTTGAGGATAGTTCTGATTTCTTCAGGCTACCCTGTCTAGTGAGCCTTTGTTACCGGGGCCTGAAGCTGAGCATGATAGGTGCAACTGTCCCTGCATCCTAGGCTCATGCTGCTGCCTGGTGCAAAAACTCAGGAAAATGAACTCGGAGCCAAACTACTTGCAGCCTGATTTCTAGAACTGATTTGTCATTTTCTTAGTATCACTTTATCTGGAAAGACAAATTAGAATCAGCTAATCCACCAAGCCTTTTAGGAACACTTAAGTAACTACTGTGCTGTAGACCTCACCAGCCATGAGGAAGCCCAGTGTGGTGGAGTCAGGAGTTCCTGGAAGAAAGGCCTGGTCTGATGATGATATGATGTTGGTGATGACCATGTTGATATTGAAGAAGTACCAATCAGGGAGAATCTTTCATGTATCAGGATGAGTGTTTGTTTGATTAAACTCATATTCTTTGTCATGTGACCTCCTCCTTTAGCTGCTGCAGTGTCTTTAGCATGGTAGAAGTGATAAGGGTGCAGCTGAGTGCAAGAGTAATTACATGTATATACAAGGCCCTGGGTTCAACCCCACCCCAGCCCCCAAAACAGTCAGATAGCAAGGTGGATACTCTTGGATAGCTTATTTTGGTGTCATATGATTAAGAATTAATAGATCTAAGAGCATCTGAACTGTGACACCAGATATGTAAATCAAGTCCCCTAACTTCAATAAGGTGTATTCTCGTGGGGATATATCTCTGGATAGTTGTAAGGATCAAGTAAAAGGCCCATGCAAGCACCAGGCATGTGGGCAATGGTTGGTAATTAGCAGCAGTTATTATTATTTCTATTGTTGGACTAGCATTGTCACCGAAAATGATGTTTTTTTTTTTTTTTTTTTTTTTTTTTTAGGACTGGAGTTTGAACTCACAACCTAGCACGTGCCAGGCAGGCACTTGTGCCACAGAGCCCTCTCCCCAGCTCCTGTCACCAAAAATGTTTCAGTGACTTGGATAAGAGTTTTAAGTTCAAGTACCAGAAAGAAGCGAAAAACAAAGGACAGTAAGACAAGCGATGCTGTTAGCACAGAGTCCTTGGAAAAAAGTAGCTCCTGATGTTGGGTCTGAAGACATATCTGGAAACTCGTGGCCTCTGTCCCTGTGCATACAGGCTCTAAGTAGTCTGACTCTCTGGTCGTTTTCCTGGGTTTCAGCACCACCACCAGCGTGAGCCTAGGATGCAGGGACAAGGTTTTGCAATGCACTCTCCTTGCGGGTATTCCATTTACTAGTTTATCTGGGACTGTGCTCAACCTGATTTCCTGAGCCTCATCTCCCCAGCCCCAGCCAGACTCTTGGGGCTCTTGGGACAGACTCAGATTCGCTGTTCTCCCAGTCAGTTCTGCTGATGCCTGCTTCAATAGCTTCTCTTCACAGAAGAGAGGCTGATTATGGTCCCAGGGATGCTATCCTCAGTCTTAGCCTCAGGATTTATGAATAGGAGGAAACATACAGTTTTAGACTATTGAAGGCTGCACAAAGACATTTAACTGATGAAAACTCTGTCCTCTGTCATTTGCTTAACTGTAAGTGTCATTAGCTTAGCTTGTTAACAGCAGAGAGGCAATAAAATGCTGCTCCATTTTGCAAGGCAATTAAATTATTTCAGCAAATCTCACTACTTTCTTTGGTCTTTTTTAGTTTGGGATAAATTTACATCCCATAGACAAATCCTGCTCCTTCCTGCAAACTGCTTCTTTATGCCTCCCTTTCCTCCTCTTCCTGTCTGCTCTCAATCTGAGCACAGCACTGGGCACTGGAGCTTATAGAACCATCTCAATTAACTGCTGAAACTCAGCTTGCAGGTAGACCTTATATATTTGTTAAATAGGGTTTAGAAAACGAAAACATTATGTATGTGGTAAAGTTTTCAAATGGCAGGAAAGGGCAAATAATGAAAAGTAAGCTTTCTTGTCTGGTTTTTCTTACTGTTCTTTTTTATAACAGGTTATTGGAATGATGCAATCCAACATGAACCCAGGTAAAATGGGAAGTCTCATGTTACACAAACAGAAATGTTTTCTATGTATTTTTTATTTAAAAAATCTATATTTCATCATGTCTTCAAATTAGTTGCTTAGATTATCAGATATAAGCATTCAAAATTGACCAAAAACTTGTAAGAAATTAAAAAGCAGAAGAAAAAAATTTAAGCACTAAGGGCTTCTTTCTGTAGACCAGTGGAGATCAGCAGTATAATTACCCAAGGTAGCCTATGTATATACATAAATACATTTTTTTCCTTTGCTTCTTTTTTTAGTGCTTTTCCTCCTCCCAGTTGTTTCTTCTGCTTGAACATTCTTTCCCTTTCACAGTACCTATTGTATCCCTCAGATTTTATTTACTCTTACAGGTTCTAACATTAGTAAGAGAACATGATCTTTACACATGGGGATCTGATTAATTTCATTTATGAGTAGGGTCTCTGGTTACATACATTTATCTATAAAAGCATCAATTTTGTCTTTTTATAGTTGAATGAAACTCCATTGTGTAAAATTTTTAAAAATTAATTAATTAATTTATTTGGTACAGGGTCTCGCTATGCAGCTTCGATTCATAGTGATCCTCCTGTCTTAGCTTCCCCAGCATTGGGATTACAGGGTTGTTCCCAGTTTTGGTGGTTGTCATAGTGTGCCCAGGGCTCCTGGGCTCACACAGCATATGGTACCAGGGATAGAGCCAGGATTCTTGCACTTGCCAGGCAGGTGTTTAGACCTCCAATCTATCTCCTCAGCCCACACCACACCTATTTTTCTCCATTCCTCAGTTGATGGACATTTAGATGGTATCCTAGTTTTAACTATGGCAAATTGTGTTGCTATAAACATGAGCACACATATGTTGCTCTGGTATGATAATTTCAGTTCTTTTGGAAAAATACCCAGGAGGAGAATAGCTGGATTGAATGGGATCTCTAATCCTAGCTGTTTGAGGCATCTCCAAACTGATTTCCACAGTGGTTGTACCAGTCGGCACTCCCCCCAATAGGGCAGAAGGGTTCCTTCTTCCCCACAGCCCCTCCACCATTTGTTTCTATACAGATTGTTTCTATATATATTTATATAGAATATATTATATATTCTATATAAATGCCTCCAGCTTACACTTGAGTGATATCTACATCTAAATCCTGTCCAGGGACAGCTCGATAACAATTTAATTTGAAGGTCTTAATTGACCTTATTTTCAGTTCAAGAATTAGGAAACATTTTATTTAATGGGATACAATAAGTGTTCTAATGAACAGAGCAGGTCAGATTGATTTTATGAATAGAAAAGGACTTGAAGAAAGTAAAAGCAAAAACCTGAAAGAGTGCATTGGTCATTCAAAGTCACTTTCCTCATAAGGTGAGCACAGACAGGCAGAATTCATGCCAGTGGAAACTGTCATGCTTGGGAATTTAGCTGGCACCTATATAATCATTGTTAAGAAGGTCACGCAAACAACTTAGTTTCAGCTTGGTGACTTGGCAGTGGAGCACAAGCAACTCCATTTTGACTCTGAGCCTGGTCCTTTGGGGTAGGAAAAACCACTGCAGAAGCCTGATCCCAAACAATGACCTCCTACGCTATACTTTTTGTCCTCCAGGGTTCATGGAGATAGAAAAAGAGAGCAGAAAAAGAAATGAAAGCAATGAAACTGTGAGGCACAGGACGCCCAGCTCTGAGCCACCCTCTACAAACCCTTTCCCCTCTTCAAAAGCATCATGGATCAGCTTGGGAAAGGACTGATTCGAGACCTTTGAGGTGAAACAAGTCAGATCCTAGCTCCATAGAAGTGTTCAGGAAGTCTGTCTCCAGGGACCTGCTCAAGGGCACTCGAAGTCTTCAGCTCTGCTTCTCAAAATAATCACAAAACTTATTTAGGGCAAAATATAAAACCTGGAATTTCAAGAAACCTCTGTGTTTCCCTAGCCAACTTGACACATTACTTAGCATGCAAACAGGAAAAAGGATCCTTTACAACACCTATCTTTAGATATTTCATCCAAATACCCGTTTTCATCTGTTTTTTCAAAACACTAATCACAAACAAAATAATTACAATTCCAAAAGTGCAAAGAAAGCCTCAAGGCTACTTCATGCCCCCTTGGCTCCAGGGTGCTTGCCATTTCTTCACAAGCTTGACTTCCCTGGGTCAGCTCTGTTAGGGCCAGGGTGTGTACAGACCAGCCTCCCCGCCCATATGTTCTTCTTTGTTGTGCTGGAGTTTGAAATTGAAGCCAGACTTTATGCAGTTCTAATTTTTTCATTCAGTTACTGAACAGTATTTGGATCAGGGTATGCAGTGGACTTTAGACTGACTGACTCTGATGGGTCAAACATAGTCATTTCCAAACTGAAATATTTCACACATGAATAATAAATTTCATCCTCACTCATTCACACCTTCCATGTCCTCCTTAAGTGCTTCAATCTTGGAAACTCTCCTCGAGTATAGTTTGAAAACCTATACATGAATGAATTTAATCTTAGAGTAATGAGAAACAAGATTTCACCGATGTTAATTAACAATATAATTAATCCTCTTTATTTCAACAGCTATCCCATAATAGTAAATAGTGTTGCATGTATTCATCAGATCAGTCAGGTGCGCTTCCGCCCGCCATAGGCTACTGCTCTTTTATTCTCTATTGAATTTCTAAATTTACTTAAAAATGATGCACCTCTTAGTTTACGTGAATGACTTGTCCTGGGAGAATCTTTCTTTCCAGTAAGGCGCCACTCTCAGGATGTGCTCTTCATTTCATGATTGATTCTAAATTTCTCAAGGTGGAAGTCTGCATCTTACTTTACCCAACCTTTGTGGCCCCTCAAATACTGTGGGCAGGTGAGAATAGTGCTGTGAAAACTTGAACCTGACACATGAAATAAAAGTTTCAAAAATTTTAGGAAGGTCAAAGGAACATGATAGAACTCACAGATAATCATGAAAGCTTAAAGCAGCTGCTGAGAAATAATGGAAGCAGATTTCTAAAAAAGGCAAAGATCATCACAAATCACCAAAAAATGTCCAACACTTTTTTATAAAGGTAAAACCATAATGTGCTTCATGCCAGAGTTTTTCAGTTGTAAAAATCATTCTACCTTGCAAATATGGTAGAATGTTTGTAATATATGAATTCTCCATCTGTTGCCTTTGCTGTACATTGAGAGGGCTTATGCTCAGGGTCATTAGAAAAGTAATTCCCTCTTGATTTTTCAAGAAAATCCCAGATGTGACCTGCACACTGATAACAGAGAATCTAGTTTGCTAGCAAGAGCTGAATTGGATTTTAGTTGTATTTTTAAAGTAAAGTTGTTATCCTTTTTTCCTTTTTCAAGGACAAATTCAAATGTCTTCTTTCTTCCTCCCTGACACAGTTCCTCTGATGGGAAACTCCACTGGAATAGCAATATTTGAGAGGTTAAAATCAATTGACAAATATTTTTTAAGAATCCAGTTGTGAGGTGTCAGGAATCTTCTACCTGGGCACACAGGGTCAATCAGTCCCCTACTTCTCCACTCAAGGGTACGTAAGAGAGGGGCTGAGTGATTATGCAAATCAGATTATATCAATTAAGTCACTCTGTTAAAATTAACAGTCATTTAGCGGAATTTAATCCCTTGAACCCAGGCCTTATTTAAAGCCCAGACAGACTGATCCAATAATACAAACTGTCAATCATGTGCTATACCACTTCTATTAATGCCACCTGGATGACACCTGCCTTTGAAGTAATGACAATAAATTTCAATTTGTTAACACAAATGATTTGTCTTTTTTTTGTTTTATTAGAAATTAAAAGAAGGAAATTAATGTGAACTATATGTTGTCACACAACTTTGAACTATGACCAAGCACTGGCCTCCATGTGGGACTCGATGATTGTATTAATAGGCTCTGCTGAACTTGAGTACCACTTGAGAAGCAAAACTTTACCCAGAAGAGGAAGTTCTGATATAACTTCAAAAGTAAATATAACATGATCATCAAAGAAAAAAGAATGTGATGGTATTTAACCTTAAACCTTGATTCTTCTGAAATTCTTTATACAACTCAAAGAAAATGACTAATCTTAGCATTTGGGAGGCTGGAATTCAAGGCCAACCTAGGTTACATACTGAGTTCAAGATCAGCCTGAACTACAAAACAAAACCTTGTTTTTTTAAAAAACGAACAAAAATTAAAGAAAAGAGAAGAGT
>PVJA010034963.1:20000-22005 GCA_004027025.1 Myocastor coypus
CCGCCGGGCCCCAAGAACTTTAAATTTAAAGGCAAAAGTAGAATAGAGAAAAAGAGAAGAAAAACAGTACAATTGAATGAGTATTTGGTTGAGGGTTCAGAATGAGTCTTCCTGAGCTTGGGGCAGCATTATTTCCATAATAGGGTTTGCTAGGTTGAGAGAGAGGGTCTAACATTCTATACTACCTCCATTAAATATGAGCAAAATTGATGAGTTTTCTAGCTACACACAGTATATATTATTTATATAATTACACAGGTTGGCTGTAATCATAAAATGTGAGAAGTGGCTTAGAGAAAGTCTCTGGTAGCTAAAGTTTTACTTCTTCTTTACCTATTCTTTTTTTTTTTTTTTGGTGGGACCAGGATTCAAACTCATGACCTTGCACTTGCCAGGCAGGCACTTGTGCCACGGAGCTATCTCCCTGGCCCCCTCTTTACCTATTCTTATTCCTTTTATTTCTCTTTCTTGTCTAATGGCTGTACCTAGTGACTCCAGAACTATATTGAATAGAAGTGGTGATAGGGGGCATCCTTGTCTTGTACCAGATTGGAGAGTAAAAGACTTCAGTTTTTCCCCATTTAGAATTATGCTAGCTGTTGGATTGTTGTAGATGGCTTTTATCAGGTTGAGGTAGAGGCCCTCTATTCCAATTTTCTGTAGAACTTTGAACATGAGTGAGTGTTGCACTTTGTCAAAGGCCTTTTCGGCATCAATTGATACGATCATGTGATTTTTGGTCTTGGTTCTGTTGATATAGTGCATTGCATTTATAGATTTGCGTATACTGAACCATCCTTGCATCCCTGGGATGAATCCTACCTGGTCGTGATGTATAATCTTCTTGATGATTTATTGTATTCTAATGGCTAGAATTTTATTGAGAATTTTTGCGTCAATGTTCATGAGAGAGATTGGCCTGTAGTTTTCTTTTTTAGTTACATCTCTTTCTGGTTTTGGTATCAGTGTGATACTTGCATCTAGCAATGATTTTGGAAGGATTGCTTCTTTTTCAATCTCATTGAAGAGTTTGAGGAGTATTGGGGTTATGTCTTCTCTAAATTTCTTGTAGAATTCAGAGATGAATCCATCGGGTCCCAGACTTTTCTTTGTTGGTAGGCTTTTTATTACATTTTGTATTTCATTGGCTGTACTTTTCTAGGAATCTGTCCATTTCATCTGTGGCTTCAATTCTGTGAGAGTAGAGATTCTCAAAGTAACTATTTATGATTCTCTGTATCTCTGCTGGGTCTGTAGTAATTTCACCCTTTTCATTCCTTATTGCTTGAATTTGAGTCCTTTCTTTCCTCTTTTTTGATGAGGTTAGCTAGGGGCTTATCAATCTTATTTAATCTATCAAAGAACCAGCTTTTGGATTTATTAATTCTTTGTAGTGTTTTATTTGTCTCAATTGAATTGATTTCTGCTCTAATCTTTACAATTTCCTCCCGCCTTCGGGCTTTGGATTTCATTTGTTCTTCCGCTTCTAGTCGGTTTAAGTGTTTTGTAAGATTGTTTATTTGTTCCCATTCTATTTTCTTTTTTTTTTTTTTTTTTCCTTTTTTTTTTTTTTTTTTTTTTTTTTTTTTCCCATTCTATTTTCTTAATGTGTTAGTTCAGAGCTATGAATTTCCCTCTGAGAACTGCTTTCATTGCATCCCACAAATTCCGGTAGGTGTGTTTGAATTTTCATTAAATTGTAGATACTGTTTTATTTCTTCTTTAATTTCATCTGTGACCCATTGGTTATTGAGAAGAGTGCTGTTTAGTTTCCATGTAGTCCTGAACTTCCTATGGTTTCGTTTGTCATTTATTTCCAATTTGATTGCACTGTGGTCAGATAATATGCATGGGATAATTTCTGTTTTCTTGCATCTACTTAAGCATGATCTATGGACTAATATGTGATCTATTTTAGAAAATGTCCCATGTGCAGCTGAGAAGAATGTGTATTTTGAGGTGGTTGGATGGAACACTCTGTGTATGTCCACTAAGTCCAATTGTT
>PVJA010034964.1:0-22182 GCA_004027025.1 Myocastor coypus
AACCCGGTGTCTGATGTCTGAACCCCGTGGCTCTGCAAACCGGGCCAGCTTGAGCATCGCGTAGAAACGGGGCCCCAATTCCACTGCCCCGAGCCCCGGTTGTCCCACCCCCACCCGACCTCGTGGACAGCGCGGTCCGAGGCTCAGGGCTGGACGCCAGGCCGCACCCTGCGATCCTGGCAGGAGGAGACGGGCCCATCCCCCACCCGTAACGCAGGAGTGGGGCCTGGTCCTGGGGACCTGGAACCTGGGATGCTGGTTCAGGGCTCCTAAGGTAAAGCCCAGGATTGGCACCCCAAACACTTTAGGGGAAAGCGGTCCTGGCCCAGATCCTGTTACAGTGGGGGTCTTTGGTTCCCCAACTCGCGGCGACCCAGGTGCCTGGGATGTCGTCATCTCCGCGGAGCCTGAGACTGGGGCAGACCCGGCGGGCGGGGGAAGCCTCCGAAGGAGAACCTCGAAAGCGGTCGGGGTGGCCCCGCGGGGTTGGGGTGGCGGTGGGCTCGGTCCTGGAATCCGTCAACCCGAGGGTTTCCATGGCAACAGCCTTCCCAGCCCAGCCGGGAGACGTATTTAGGTGCAGTGTCGCAGAGGGCATCCCCTCGGAGCCCCCCTCTTCCAGCTGTTGTCTTCCTGTTTTGTTACCACAGCAACGGTGACTTCGGCTACCTCCCCACAACCCCCTGGGCGGGGGGGGGGGGGGGGGGGGGGGGACTCTCCCAGCCGCTCGTCTCCCGATAGGGTGTGACCTGAAGTGGCCCCGCCCCGCCAGGACTGGGGGCTGCCGGGGGTGTCCCTGTCCACAGCCCGCGTCCAGGCCTGACTCCGCCCCGCCCCGCCCCCGCGCGTTCTCGGTCCGCACCCCACCCGGCCAACCCCACCCAGCCGCAGACCCTTGCGGTCCGCAGCTGTCGCCTTTGCTTTAGTCGTAGCAGCCGCTCGCTGGAGAGGTGAGGCTGGGGGATCCCGACCCCTGGGGCGGTAGTTCAGGATCCTGGGGTTCAGCCGAGGACTACCATGCGATGCTGAATGTGGGTTCTCAGATAGACAGGCTGGGCCAGGATGCCTGGGTTCTGGGGAGATGGCTGGGACCTGAGTTCAAACTGGTCACGCGCCGCGAAAAGGGGTTTAGGTCCAGACTCGGGGTTGAGGTGGAAAAGACAGCTACTAGATGCAGGCTGCAGAGGGTGGGGCAGAGGTGTCAAGAGTGGAGGAACCTGGACCTGGTAACTGTTTAAGAAGTATGGCTGGAGGGGCGGGGAGATAGCTCCGTGGCACAAGTGCCTGCATGGCAAGTGCAAGGTCGTGAGTTCAAACTCCAGTCCCGCAAAAAAAAAAAAAAAAAAAAAAAAAGTGTGGCTGGAGTTTGGTGGGATTTATTTTGTCTTGAGACAGGGTCTTCTTTCCTTAAAACGGTTCAGCCTGGTCTCAAGCCGCTATGTAGCCCAAGCTGGCTTTGAACTCACGGCGCTCCTCATGCCTCAGCCTTCCAAGTCCCGGGCCTATAGGCGTGTTCTGGGACTACAGGCGTGCACCACAGAGCCCGGCACCCGTTGGGTTTTGAGACGCCGTATAGCTGTGTACTTCAGGCAGGTCTTGAATCCGCCCTGCAGCCCAGGCTGGCCTAAAAGTCTGGGTCCTCTTCTTGCACGCGCGCCGCCACGCCCGTGGCTCGTTTTTTGTCTTATTTTTAGCTGGCCGCCCCTGACCCCGTCCCGATCCGGGAGCCGGGGAGAACTCCAAGTTAGGACCCCGCAACGGGGCTGCAGGGTGGGGCGGTCCTGGGAGGCCAGACGGAGTCCAGCTGCGGAGCGCTGGGCGGCCGGGCCGGGGCGGGGCATCGGCAGCCGAGGCGGGAGGTCCCGAGCGCGGGCGCCAGGCCTGCCTCAGTTCCCGCGGGGTCTGAGGCCGTGCATTCCTGAGCACTGACCTCAGGCGGCGGAGGCCCGGGGCGGGGCGGGCCCCTCCTCGGAAGCGCCCCTTCTTCGCGCCGCGCTACCACCCGCTGTCCTTCTCTTCCCGGACAGCACACCTCCTTCCGGTGTGCGCGGCGCGCCCTGCCCGGCGGGGACCCGCACTGTGGCTCCACGTGGCCTCTTGGGGACGTTGTGGAGCTCCCTACGGCCCCGCGCACCTCTCTAGAGCAGCCCTGGAGGCAGGGGTCCTGACGCCTCCCCTTGGAGACTCCCCCACCCCAACCCCGTGCAAAGCCCACGACTCACTTTTTAGGGACTCGGAAGCCATTGTCTCCCCTAACGCGGAGCCACGCTACCGTCCCGTCCGTCCCCCCCCCGCTCCGACAGCACGACACCCTGAGGGCGGAGATCCTACTCCGCCCTCGGCGACAGGGCCACTCGAAGCCTTATAAGGCGCGGACACGCCGGCCCCGCCCAGGCTGCCCGGCTGGACCCGGATGGGCAGCGCGCCCCGCCCTCTCACCGCCCCCTTCGCTCCGCCCACGCGTGTCGTGCACAGGGCGGGGCGGAGCAGTAGGCACTTGGGTCACCCCTGACCCCTTGGGGATAAGGCCCCGGGGCCAAGTTTCGTCCCTGCCAGGGGACACCAACCCACGCAGCCAGGCAGTACGACCGCCTGTGGCCGGAGGCTTGGAGGGAGGGGCCGGATCTGAGCTGTGCTGGCCTCTGCCCTAGGTGCTCCGACTGCCTTTCTAGAGTGAGGCTGAGTCGTCCCCACCGCCGGATCTTCTCCACGTGGCCTCCTAAAACCGCTGGTGAGTGCGCTGGCTTTAGACCCCGGGCCTAAAGGGGGGGAGGGGGGGAGGCGGTAGGTCCAGATTCCAGGTCTGGGGGAGGAGGTGGGGCCTGAGCCCCTGGGTCTGAGGTTCTAAGGGCGGACCAGAAACACCGGTGTCCAGGCAAGGGGAGTGTGGCAGCTGCCCCCTGTGGCCCCTGCACATCGAGCACCGCAAGAGTTAAAGACTGATACTGCCCTGCTGTCTGGCCGCAGAGGGGAACTTGTGATAGGTGCCTTCTGGTAGGTGCAGAGGTGACAATTCAGATTAGAAATTTTGTACCTTGCCGGGCGTGGTGGCTCACGCCTGTAATCCCAGCACTCGGGAGGCTGAGGCAGGAGGATTGGTGCGAGTTCGAGACCAGCCTGGGCTACAAAAGTGAGCTCAGGACCAGCCTCAACTGCATAGCGAGACCCTGTCTCAAAAAAAAAAAAAAAAAAAAAAATTTTGTACCTTTAGAAAGGATTTGGGCTTCTCCACAGGTTTAAGAACAAGGAAGTGGACGCGGTGGGGTTTGGGGCTAGAAGAAGAGAAACTAGATGATGTGCCCGGGCCTGGCAGACCTGGCCGAGGTCTGACCCCGGGGCACCCAGCCCAACTTCAATGGAGAGGTGGCCGGTCAGGCACTCGGGCTGGACTCAGAGTGTGGGCTAGGAGAAAGGAAGTGGCTGTTCTTGCGTCCAGTGCTTCATGCCCGAGCCTCACTGGGCATTGGAGCTGACCTCTTTTCAGAAGAGAATGAGGAGGAAGCATCGGATCACAGCAAAAGCAGGAAGTTTGTCTACAGGGCTCGACAGTGGTCAGAAAGGGTTCAGGAGGACTTTCCAGGGAAGGTAGGCAGAAGGGTAGCTTTGGACACCCAGAGCAGGGAGGAGAAAACCTGGGGCCCGGCATCCTGGGTTCTGACACAGGTGGACTCAGATGAGCCTAGATGGCGGGTGACCCAGTGTGTCGCGCGTGCCCTAGACTAACCGCATTTGCTCACGGAAAGCCCTGCAGCCTGGGAACTCCCTGTCCAAAGCCTGAGGTAGAAGTTGTTATTTCTTTTTTCTTTTTTTTTTTTTAAAGCTCTTTTTTAAAAAAAAAATTTATTTATTTATTTTCTTGTTTCAGAACCTTTGTTTATTCACTCATTTTTATGGCCGACTCAGCCCACTCCAAGGGCAGGGCTGGCGCAGCATGTGGTGCCGGGGATCGAACCGCAGTCCCTGAAGCCACCCAAGCTTCCCCAAGCAGGCGCTTTAGACCACTGAGCCATTCCACCGGGCCCCGAAGTTGTTATTTCTGTTGAGGTTTTTTTTTTTTTTTTGGAGCCAGGGTCTCGCTCTGCAGTTCAGGCTGGTCCTGAACTCACTAGCCCAGGCTGGCTCAGGATTTGGAGCGACACTCCTGCCTCAGCCTACCAGGCAGGCACTCTGCCACCACCTCCAGCTTGGGAGCCCACTGTAGTTGGTCCTGAGACCCCCTCTTCTTCCTTTGCCAGCCATGCCTGTCACAGTGACCCGCACAACCATCACGACCACGTCGTCGTCCTCCACCGTTGTGGGCTCCCCTCGGGCCCTGACGCAACCCCTTGGCCTGCTCCGCCTCCTGCAGCTGCTGTCCACCTGCATAGCCTTCTCGCTGGTGGCTAGTGTGGGTGCCTACACGGGGCCCATGGGCCACTGGTCCATGTTCAGCTGGTGCTTCTGCTTCGCTGTGACCCTTGTCATCCTGCTGGTGGAGCTGGGCGGGCTGCAGGCACACTTTCCCCTGTCCTGGCGGAACTTCCCCATCACCTACGCCTGCTATGCCGCCCTCTTCTGCCTGACGACCTCCATCATCTACCCCACCACCTATGTGCAGTTCATGGCTCACGGCCGCTCCCGAGACCACGCCATTGCAGCCACCACCTTCTCCTGCGTCGCCTGCGTGGCCTACGCCACCGAAGTGGCCTGGACCCGGGCACGGCCTGGGGAGATCACGGGCTACATGGCCACCGTGCCCGGGCTGCTCAAGGTGCTGGAGACCTTCGTAGCCTGCATCATCTTTGTTTTCATCAGCAACCCCGACCTGTACCAGGGCGTGCCTGCCCTGGAGTGCTGCGTGGCCGTGTACGCCATCTGCTTCATCCTGGCTGCGGTGGCCATCCTGCTGAACCTGGGCGACTGCACCAACGTGCTGCCCATTGCCTTCCCCAGCTTCCTGTCAGGCCTGGCCCTGATCTCTGTCCTCCTGTATGCCGTTGCCCTGGTCCTCTGGCCCCTCTACCAGTTCGATCAGAGGTACGGCGGCCACCCCCGCCGGTCATGGGATTCCGGCTGCAGCTACAGTCACGCCCACAGCGTGTGCAACTGGGACCGCAGGCTGGCCGTGGCCGTCCTCACGGGCATCAACCTGCTGGCGTACCTGGCCGACCTGGCGCACTCTGCCCGCCTGGTGTTTGTCAAGGTCTAGGGCTCCCTCCTGCCGAACCCTTGCGTTTTCCTCTGAGTTTCCAGTGCGGACACCGCATTTCCTCCCTTCCCTCTCCCACTCCCCATCCACTTCCTGCTTCTTCTCTCCCCTTTCCTCTCCCCACCCGCCTCCTGCCTTCTTATTGGCTTGGGGACCCACGTCCTGCCCTGCCCCTGAGCCGCCTCCTGGCCCAGCTCCTTCTGCCTCCCCCTTTTCTGTGCCAGTCTAGTCTCCACAGTGGTTTCTCAGCTGCCTGTGTCCCAGCATCAGCCCCAAGACCCTCCCCGTGTCCCACCTCACCTTCAAAGGTGCTGAGCTCCACACAACCACACTGTCTCTGCAGCTGTTCATGCCGTGGCCTCCGGAGGGGCCTCATTGCCAAAGCATGCCTGCCCACCCTAGCTGTGCCTTAGTCGTGTCCATGTGCCGTGTTGGGGGGGGTAGGGATCTGCTCTTTCCCCTGGTGGAGGAGGCTGTACAATGCACCTCCCCTTCGTGAGACAAAAACACTTCTCTGAAGGTGAACCATTCCCAGGGGGCGGGGCGCTTAAAGCACAGACTCTGGGTCCTGGGTCCACCTGGCCCTACGCCCTGCCTAACACTGGCTCCAGAATTTTTGCCAGGCTTGTGAAAAACTCACTGCCTAGAGGCCATCTTGGAAGAAGCAAGAGGTGGCTGTCTTTCATCCCAGCTATCCTTTGTGCTAACAAGAAAACAAAACAAAAAAAGCCTTGCTGACCGAGGTCTGAAGTCTTCGTGAGGGATAGGATCGAGGCCCTCCTGACTTGAGTGTTAAAAATAACCGACATGTCCCTCTTTGGCAGGGGTGGAGGAAAATGGCCACTGCTGGGGTGAAAGATAGTTGCCTGGCCTTCTTCTTTTTGCAGTGCATGGGGGCAGAAGTTACCCTGGTGAATATGATGGCCCTATTCACCAGGGGGGGAGGGGGCAGTTTCTTTGCAGTTTTTGTTTGCTTTCGGGTTGGAGGTTGCCCCTGCCATGGCCAGGGGAATGGCATTGTGTGTCGCATGTGTGTCTGTGTGTGCGCGCGCGTGCTAGTTGCTTCTTCTTCCTGCTTCCCCGGGACGCATATGCATACCGTGCTATATATAAATGTATAAATATATATTTTATTATTATTTTTTAATTCCCTGGAGCTTTTGGTCCCTATGGCTCCTGTTGCCAGTCATACAAGTCTTGTCTCCCCTACTTGCACATTCACAGTGTTTTTTTTAATTTTAATCTTGACATAAAGATAACTAAGAAGATGTGTGTTGTTTTGTTTTTTGTTTTCATCACTGGGGGGAGTTTTCCAGGGGAGTGGTGAGGCCCAGGTTCCTCTGTCTGATGGTGGAGGACCTGGGATAATCACGGCCTCAGCAGAAAATACGACTAGTGCCCATAGCCAGAAGTGTGGAACACACACAGAATTCCAGCACTCAGCACGATCCCTGTGAGTTCAAGCCCAGCCTAAACTAGATAGTGAATCCCTGTCTCAAATAAATAACTGGCCAAGTCCGGGTTTTCTAAGTTACTCCTGCGAATGCCAGGCACAGAGGCACATGCCCATGATCTAACTACTGGGGAGACAGACAGACAGGATGGCTTCAAGCTCCAGGTCAGCCTGGCTACCCAGTGAGCTCAGGGCAGCCTGAACTGCATAGCAGGACCCTGACTCACACACACACACACACACACACACACACACAGAACTCACACTTGCAGCTGTCTTCACAGTCTTCAATCCATCGCTCATCAAACACTTATTTCTTCTAAATATAATTTATGGCGGGCCCTTCCTCCAGTCCCACTCCAGCTCAAGACCCCTTCTGCTTTAACTGAGCCATTGCTGACCGTCCTATTTCCAGCCTGCCCCCAGCCCCCAAGGAACTTTCCACATCTAGGTCTGATCCTACTCTGCACCCAAACTTTCTGCCCGCTACTGCACAGGACCCACAGCGTCTCCCAAGCCCCTTCAGACTGGTGGAGAACCTTGTGGGCGGGCTGGTTATGAGCTCTGAGCACGCCAACTATATCTGGCCCAGGAGCCTGATAACGATGAAGTCCCCCCTGCACCAAGATGCCCCGCAGACCATCCTTTCGCCCGGGGGATGGCAAGTCCCGGCCCAGCTTGGGCGACTGAACAAGACCATGTCTTAGAATGTTAAATAGCACTGAGACGTTGCTCAAGGCAAGGGCCCTGGGCTCAATCTCGGTACAGCCTATATCCCTTGGCCTGATCTAGAGGGAGGGGGCCGCTAGGACAGACTCCGTCGGGGTGAGACCGCCTTTCCTGTTTAGTCCGACCCTCGGGGTCCCCGGTGCTGGGACACCCCTGGAAAGCTGAGGAAGAGCCGCGCTGGAACCCGGGGTGACAGTCACAGAGAGGGCTCGGGGAGCCGGGGTGCAAATGGGAACTCTGGTTAACCGCCTAGGTCTGACCCGCAAGCGCCCACATTCCCCCCGGGCAGCCACCGCGCTACACGCCCAGACCCCTCCCTCAAGCGCAGCTTGCTGGGAGAGGGAGTTCCCACGTGCGCCTCGAGTGCGGCTGGCACGCGAACAGGACTACAAAACCCAGGATGCACTGCAGCTCAGGCTGGTAGGTTGCCGCAGCAACAACTCGTTTTTCCCCCCTGAGCCGGAAGTAGGAGGGACTAGCGAGGGGCGGGGCGCGAAGTGGGCAGGGCGGATTGGGGGGAACCCGGGGATGGAGGGGCGTAGCGGTGAGACAGAGTCGCGGGGAGACACAGAGGCGAGAGAGCCCAGCCAGGGAGGGGAAGATACTGGGAGGAAAGGAGAGATACAGAATTCAGTGAGGCACCCCCAGTGGCAGCGCGGCTGAGCGGTCGGATAGTGACCTAGGGTCACAACAGAGAGTAACAGGCACGACACAGGCAGAAGGAGATAGATGGGGGATTCTCAGGCGGACGCGACACAGAGGCAAGGGAGAGGGGAGGGAGGGCAGGAACATCAAGACTGGAGAGGTGGAGTCGCACAGCAAGCAAACAGCCACGGGAATTCCGGGGTGCAGAGCGAGGACGAGAGCCTAGCTTCGAGGAACAGACGTTGTGCAAGAGGCAGACAGCTCCAGGAGGAGGCGTAGCGGTGCAGACCGCGAGAGCACGAGCTTCTCTGAACCACCGAGTCTTCGGTACCGAGCAGAAAGTTTGTTGAGGCCGGGCGTGGTGGCGCACGCCTGTCATCCCCAGCACTCGGGAGGCTGAGGAAGGAAGATCGTTGCGGGTTTGAGGCTAGCCTCGGCTGCACAACGAGACCCTGTCTCAAAAAGACAAAAGCCAAAAAGAAAAAGAATTAAAGCTTGTTGAATAACGCAGTGATGCGGACAGACCGAGATGCGAGAGGGAAAAAGAGACAAAAAGCCGACATTGTCCTCCAAGCCACCCTTCGGGCGAGGGGGGCGGGGCGGGGTGGGGCCCCGGCTCTTTGGTTGTCCCCGCCCTGCAGCCACTCCCGGAGTGGGTGTGTGCACGTGCGGGGGCGGGGCCTTCGTCCCTGGTCTGGGGGAGGGGTGCTTTAAGAGAAACCCCGCCCCGCGGTCGTCGTGGCGACGCCTCCCCCTAGCCAGGGCTCCCACATTTGAGCAGGTGCCGAGCCAGCGCCCGCCGCCCGCGCCTCCGGCTGCCCGCGCCCTAGCAGGAAGGCAGGGTCCCCACTGCGCTCCTGGCCATGGCCGGCCTGGGCCCGGGCGGAGGTGACTCCGAGGGGGGACCCCGACCCCTGTTTTGCAGAAAAGGGGCCTTGAGGCAGAAGGTGGTCCACGAGGTCAAGAGCCACAAGTTTACTGCCCGCTTCTTCAAGCAGCCGACCTTCTGCAGCCACTGCACCGACTTCATCTGGTGAGGAGAACAGGGCTGCAGCGAGGGGTCAGGGCAGACTCCTGCGTCCCGGGATCCCCGGGGCTGTGACCTCACTTCAGCTCCGGGATGGGGGACGCGGGCCTGGGGCAGAGGCGTGGACGGGCTGGACGTTGCGGAGGAGAGAACGGGGTGCAGAGTGGAGCAGAGGCTGTAGCTGGACTCCAGGGTCTAGGATGACGAGGGCGGGGCTGGACCCCCAGGTTAAGAGGCCGGAGAACCTGGCTCCTGGACTTAAAGGTTCTGAGGGCTGGAGGGGCAGAGGGCCAGAAAGGCTCTTGGAAAAAGGAGCTGGTTGGGGATGAAGATCCAGGCGCTGCCCGTGAGGGCGAGGGTCAGAGGCCACAGACCTTGTGCCCCAGGAAAACAGAGTCGGCCGAGGTGGGAGGAGCCAGAAGGCCCCTTCAGCACTGACCTCAGATCCCTGCTTGACTCTTCCAGGGGTATTGGAAAACAGGGCCTGCAATGTCAAGGTAAGAGCTAGGACTTCTGGGACCCCCGAGGGTAGAGGCAGGGGCCCCAAGCTAAGGCTGTAGGCACACGTGTTCGCGGTCTCCAGAGAGGCGTGGGGGAGTCCGGGGCGGGGGGGGTGTGGCAAAGACACAGCCCTTGGCTGGGAGGAAGCTAGATGGTGGGGCCATCCGCGGAGGTGGTGCCGAGGCCCCTCCCTCGGCCGGCTCCAGGTGGGGACAGATATTTGGAGAATCTGTTACCATGGGAACAGGGAGATTTGGAAAAGGGGGAGCTGAAAGGGGGGGAAGGGGCCGGAGATGCAAAGTCAGAGCCCCCCCAGGCTGCGGTCGTCATGACAACACCATCCATCCCAGGCAGGGGCAGGCCGGGTGGGGTCACTGTGATGGGCGGGCGGGGAAGGGGGGCGAGTCCTAAAGTGCCAGCTGCCACTTGCTGAGAACAGTGAGTCAGGGTGGGGGCGGCCGGCGCGGCCCCCAGACTCACTTCTGTCCGGGGCCTGGCTGCGCGCTGTGTCTGCGGGTGCAGCTGTGTCTCCACTTCAAACCTGTCTGCTTCGTCCCTTTGTTTGCTCTGTCCGTGGGTCCACGGGATCCTGTCTGTCTGTCTGTCTGTCTGTCTCCCTTGGGCTGTGTGTGGTCGAGGCTCTCCTTCTCTGATTAAACCCACCGCTATCTTTTCCATTTCTTGGGATTCTCTGTCGCTGTTGTCTGTCCCCTCCTCTTGGGGGGGGGGTCTCCCCTCTGACTTTCTGCCGCATTCTGTTTGTTGGGAGCCACCCCCGTTTTCTCTCGGTCCTCCTTGCTTTCTTTTCACTTCTGTGTCTGGGAGCCCTTGCTGCATCTATCCCTGCCCTCTCTGTCTCTGTGTTTCTGTGATTTTCACCTTCAGTCTGCAGCTTTGTGGTTCATCGGCGATGCCACGAATTCGTGACCTTCGAGTGTCCAGGCGCTGGGAAGGGCCCCCAGACAGACGTGAGTGCCCGGACACCTGCTTCCTCAGGCCGCACCCCGCCCTCACCCCCTGGGCGACCGTCCCACTTTCTCCTGCTATTTTTAAGGCTGGGAGGGGAGGAAGGCTGGAGGGATGGGGAGCTTGGCTGGCCCAGATTCCTTGCCCTTGGCCTGGAAAGGGGGACCAGAGGGGCCTGGGACAGGGCAGGAACACAGGTGAGACACAGAGGAGGCAGGGGGACAAGAACCAGGACCGAAAGAGTGGGGTGCCACCTCAGGGAACCGAGGCCTGAGGGGCAGGGAGAGGGCAGGGAGAGCCAGGGCTGGCACAGAGGTCCTAAGATAAAGGAGGGACAGAGATGTAGAGAGACGGGGGAGAGGCTGACACAGGAGCAGCGGATAGAGCAGAGGAGGAAGACAGGGGAGCAGGCAGCAAGGGGCAGAACAGCTCAGGGGGACAGGCAAGAGGACCCCAGAAGGCTAACACAAGCAACGCTGAGTGTGCGAGATGCCGGCGGGGGTGCAGAGCCCGCAGTGCCTAGCACACGTGTGCCCTCACACACGGACACACTCAGATGCACGGCCTGTCCCCCCCAAGACACTAGGGCTGATGAGACACCTCCAGGTGCCAGTGCTTGAGTCCCTATCACTTCCACTCGGGGCCTCAGTTTCCTCCCTGGAAAACGGGGCCACTGACATAGCACCACCCCTCGGAGCTGCCTGGGAGGCCGTGTGGCGGTGCACCGCGCAGCCAGCGGCACAGGTGACACAGCTAGGACGCAGGAACACACCCCACTTGCTTCAGAGCAGCTTAGATTCCAGCAGCCGAGGTCATCAGCGTATGCGTGTAGGCATCTGAGGCTTGTGACAAGTCAGCGAGGCTGGGTGGATTACGTGTTTTGCTCAGGGTTTGACACAAGGCAGACAGTTTCATGATTATGTGAGAGAGAGAGAGAGAGAGAGAGAGAGAGAGAGAGAGAGAGGGAGAGAGAGAGAGAGAGAGATCAGGGTGATGGATCCACGGAAGTCTCCAAGGCAGTCTGTGAGCTCGTCAGGTGAGGATGGCGCATGTCTGTCCAGAGTGCAAGTACGCAGGGCTGCACGCGAGCTGCCACCTGCGTCACTGCTGCCCAGCCCAGCTGCACCACCAGCCCTGGCTTCAGGGTGCCCATCCTGGGGCTGGCCACAGCCTCATGGTCAGCCGAGAGGTTCTCGGGAGCAAAGGCTCCTGAACTACGAGACTTAGGCTCTTGCGAGTCCCAGCCGTGTTGCAGACACTTCTGGCCAGAACACCCCACCCCCGAATTGAATTGACCCCTTCTTGACTGCCTGATCTGGGAAATAGGGCTGAGGACTGTGCCCACCTATGGGATTGTTTCCAGCCTACAGTGAGTTGGGAGTTCTTGGGGATGGCTCAGAATCTGGAGGACAGCGAGCAAGATGGTGTCACTGTCCTTAGCATGATAGTAAGAGCGCAGAAGCGCCCAGCCAGGGGGTCTTTCCTCCTTCCCTCTTCTTCACACTTTTGTAAGTCACATGACCCGAGGGCACCGGAAGGCTGGGGTTGCCATTTTGCTGCCTTCTCCTGAGACTTCGCATGAAGAGTTCACAGCCCCCCTCTGGAAGGGCAAGAAAAGGGAGACCTTGAAGGGCCAGGAGCTGTAGGGGGCGCCATCAAGATTTGGACCATGGCTGGGGCCCTGTGGGATGGCTCAGTGGTCTAAAGCTCCTGCAGGTGGCTGCAGGGACCTCAGTTCCATCCCTGCACCACATGCTGTGCTGACACTGCCCTCCTGGAGGGCTGAGCCAGCCATTAAAAAAAAAAAAAAAGATTTGGACCATGGCCAAGCGCGGTGGTGCAAGCTAGGCAGTGAGCACCACCCTGCATTGCAAATCAGACCCGTCTCTGAAAACAGTGAAAGGCTTTGGACCTGGAGCTCTGCACTGTGAGGCCCAGAGCTTTTCCTATTTATTTGTTTATTTATTGATTTGTCGTTTTGAAACAGGGTCTCACTATGCAGTTCAGGCTGGCCTTGAGCAGCTCACTTTGGTAGCCCAGGCTGGTCTCAAACTCGAGCTGATCCTCCTGCCTCAGCCTCCCAAGTGCTGGGATTACAGGCGTGCGCCACCACACCTGGCTGAGCTTTTCCTTTTTATTTTATTTTATTTTATTTTATTTTATTTTATTTATTTATTTTTTTTGTTTTTTGCGGGACCGGGGTTCAAACTCACGACCTTGCACTTGCCACGCAGGCACTTGTGCCTCGGAGCTATCTCCCCAGCCCCTTTCCTTTTTATTTTAATATTTATTTATTTATTTAGTCTTTTTGAGACAGGGTCTCACTATGCAGTTCAGGCTGGTCTTGTGCTCACTTTTGTAGCCCAGGCTGGTCTTGAATTCACACTGATCCTCCTGCCCCAGCCTCCCCCCGAGTGCTGGGATTAGAGGCGCGCATCACCATGCCTGGCTGAACTTTTCCTTTTTAGTAAGAATTGTCACTTTGGGGAGAGTGCTTGCTTCTGTCTGTAAGGCTCCCTGCAGAGGCCTTCACAGGGGATCCCTGGCATTGTATTTATCCCAGTCAGAGTCAGCGCAAGCCATGTGGGGGCTCCGGGAATCAAAGAAGATATGGCAACCGTCAGGGCCTCCCCTTCCCTCCCAATTAAATATTCAAAACAGACCCCCACCGAAATCAATAGAAGCTCCCTTTTTTCTCCCTCTCATTCTTGCAATGCATCCTTAGAAAAAGGCAAGGCTGGGGCCGAGTGTGTTGTTGCACGCCTGGCATCCCAGCATTCAGGAAGCTGAGGCAGGAGGATCCCTGCCAGTTGCAGATCTGGACTAAAAAGTGAGCTCAAGGTCAGCCTGAACTGCATAGCAAGACCCCTCTCAACACACACACATACACATGTGCCCACGCACACACACACACAGAAAACAGAGGGAGATCAAGGCGGAAGTTATTTCACTACGGCAGGACTGGGCGTCAGACCGTCTGTTTTTACCCTAAGTTTAGGAGTAACTGGATTCTAGAAACCTAGCTTTGCTTGGAGACCTAGGGTGTTTGTTTCCATTTGACGGAGGAGGACGCTGAGGCCCAAAATGGGCAAAGAACTTGCTCCAAATCACACAGCAGGGAAGTGGCCTAGTTCTTACTTAAGCGGAGAGTTGTGGGGGTGCGGAGCAAATCTCTAGGCATAACCACACGCATGCGAAAGGGCAACGGGGGAGCCCGCCTCGCACCTCAGCCCCGCGCTCATCTGTTAGAGAGTCCCTGGATGCCTGTGAAGCTGGGTCCTCCACGGGGCCTGGCTCCAGGAAGCTTGCTCACGTGAGGGTGCCGAGGCTGGCTGGCACCGGGGCTTGAGTGGCCCCCACGTGGCGGGCGTGAGCGGCACGTGGGGAGCCTGCGGGAGGCGGCAGCCTCCACTCCCCCGCGGACTTCCCTCACTACCAAGTTGCAATGTTTTGCCCTTTCCTGGGGGAAACAGAATCTCACTATGCAGCCCAAGCTGGTCTTGAACTCGAAGTGATCCTGCTGCCTCAGCTTCTCAAGTGCTGGGCATACAGGCCTGCGCTACCGCGCCCAGTTATCGATGTAAAATTTCAAGCCCCCAGTTTCTGACAGCCCCGTCTCTGCTTCATTGTTCTCCGCTCTTCTCTTTCCCTCCCTCTCCCTCCACTCAGGCAGAGCTAGGGACCACTCAAGGTCTCCCCGTTAGGCAGGCACTCGGTCCCGGGCCTCACCCCTAGCCTCTGCCGTAGACTTCACCTGTCTATGTGTTTATATTGTCTCCTCCACTAGAAAGAAACCCCAGAGGCCAGGGTCTTTAGCTTGCTTCGCTCAGGTTCCAGCGCCCGGTGCTGCAGGCGCCTGGTGGGCTTGGAGTGGCCTAGTGCGGTGCAGCTGGGTCGGGTCAGTCGGGGTTAGAAAGGCTCCTGCCTGCTAAGAGCCCTTCTCTTCCCCCAGGACCCCCGGAACAAGCACAAGTTCCGCCTGCACAGCTACAGCAGCCCCACCTTCTGCGACCACTGCGGCTCGCTGCTCTACGGGCTGGTGCACCAGGGCATGAAGTGCTCCTGTGAGTGCTGCGGCGCTGCCGCCGGGGTTGCGGGGTGTGTGTGTGTGTGGGGGGGCGTTCCGGGGCTGGGCTGGACTGGAAGTGCGACCCGAGTTCATCCTGCCAGGCTGCGAGATGAACGTGCACAGGCGCTGTGTGCGCAGCGTGCCCTCGCTGTGCGGCGTGGACCACACCGAGCGCCGCGGCCGCCTGCAGCTGGAAATCCGGGCTCCGACCAGCGATGAGATTCACGTCACGGGTGAGGTCCAGCGCCTCCCAGCGCACGCCGGGCTCGCCCCCAGCATTAGGCCACCCACCACAACTAGGCCACGCCCACTGATGACCGTGGCTTCAAGGTGGAGCGTCATTATGGCCACGCCTCTTACGACCCTCAAGCCCCGCCTCCATGCCCGCTAACCACGTTGGCTTCTCTTCCTTGACACCCCCCCTTTTTTTTTTGGTTTTGAGACGGAGTCTCCCTATGCGGTTCAGGGCAGACTTGAGTTCACACTGTGTAGCTTAGGCTGGTCTCGAACCCACAGTGACCCTTCTGCCTCAGCCTCCTGACTGCCGGGATGACTGGCATGTGCCACCACACTGGGCTCCTCGCTCAGGTGTGGGAATCTTAGGGGGTGGCTGAGAGGGACAGGATGGTCCTGGGTCCAATAGTCTGGTTTCCTCGGAGCCAGGGCCGGAGTGTAGACTCCTGAGCCCCAGGGGAGGAAAGGGCTGAGCTCTGGCCTCTGGGAGCAGGGCCGGTTTGCAAAGGGTCTCTTGGGCCCTGCCTCCTGGCTAGGAGGAGGGCGGGCCAGGGCGGGGAACTCGAATTCGTCCTTGATGCCTGCGGCGGGCCGGAAGCCCCTGGCCGGATCTCTGACACCTGAGATGCTTGCCTCCCCTTCGCCCCTCAGTCGGTGAGGCCCGCAACCTCATTCCTATGGACCCCAATGGTCTGTCTGATCCCTATGTCAAACTGAAGCTCATCCCCGACCCTCGCAACCTGACCAAACAGAAGACCCGGACCGTCAAAGCCACACTCAACCCTGTGTGGAACGAGACCTTCGTGTTGTGAGCTTGGATGCTGGGGAGGCCCTGGGGACGGCCAGGACAGCGTGGGGGTCCCAGAGGCCCCACAGCCTCAGAGAGCAGCTGCGGGAGTTGTCGGGACCCAGGGAATACCCCCAACATAAGGAGAGAGGAGTGGGGGACAAGGAAAGGGCAGGACATGGCCGGCAGGGAGGACTGACCACCCAGAACGGCTTGGAGGCAGGCAGCTGCGTGCTCGGGGGAGCTCGAACGGGGAAGAGACAGATCTAGAGGAGCAGGAGATGGCGCCCAGAATCCGGAGGAGACGGTTCAGAGAGGGGGTGCTGCCTAGAAGGCAATGCGGTGGGGACAGAAGGCCCGAGAGGGTACAGAGACCCCAAGACGGGGTGGGAGGTGGGGGGCCTTGGCTCAAACAAGACACAGACACAGATGGGGGGCCGCAGCCCAGGGAGGGAAGGAGCCCAGAGACGCAGGGCAGGACGGGAAGGGCCGAGGGCGGGCGACCGCCGCAGCCCAGGGTGGACCGACGTGGGCGGAGGGGGAGGGGCGCCAAAGGTAGGGCAGAGGGAGCCCCTAGCGACGGAAGCCATCCGCTCATGCCTTCCCACGTTTCCTCAGCAACCTGAAGCCTGGGGACGTGGAGCGCAGGCTCAGCGTGGAGGTGTGGGACTGGGACCGGACTTCCCGCAACGACTTCATGGGGGCCATGTCCTTCGGGGTCTCAGAACTGCTCAAGGCGCCCGTGGACGGCTGGTGAGGAGCAGGACCGAGGCTGGGCCGGGCGGTGCCCGCTTCTGCGCCTTTTTGGGTCTTTTCTAATCTAGCCTGCCGCCAATGCGCCTGGTCATAGGAGTTCAGCCTTCCGGCCCCCTCCCCCCCCTCCCCAACTCCATTCTCTTCTTTTTCCTCTCTCTCAATTCCCCCTCTCCTTGTCTCACTCTTTTCTCTCTCTCCACCTCTGTCTGTCTCTCCGTGTCTCTTTCCTCCCTTTGGATGTCCCTCCCTCTCCCGTGGGTGCTCCCCCACCCCGCCCGGCCCTGGTCTCTGTCTGTATGTCAGGTACAAGTTACTGAACCAGGAGGAGGGTGAATATTACAATGTGCCGGTGGCAGATGCTGACAACTGCAGCCTCCTCCAGAAGTTTGAGGTACTCGACAGCTTACCCAGGGAAGCCCAGCCCAGCCTCCCCTAGTTCAGAGCTGGCCTTGCCCCTTGCGGGCTGCTTTACCCACTGGTCCTGGGACTGCAACTCCCAGAAGATGCAAGAGCTCATTCCTCTGTTCTTCTAAGGGGCTCTAGCCCTAGGGTCTGATGGAAACTGTAGTCCTCCAACCCTATGGCTTGGAGGTATTAGGGTCAGCCCTGTTCTAGGGCAATCGATGACCTCTCTAGGGACTCTGATTCTGGTTTTCCTCTCCTTCAGGCCTGTAACTACCCCTTGGAATTGTATGAGGTGAGTAATGCTAAGGCAGTCACACTGGCCACCCCCTTCCCTTTCTCCCTTGTTTCTTCTCAGATTTTTTTAAAACTTTATTATTATTATTATTATTATTATTATTATTATTATTATTATTATTATGGCCAGCTCAGCCTGCCCTGTGGTGCTGGGGATCCAACCCAGGTCCCCGTGGTTCCTTCAGCTTGCCTAAGCAGGCGCTTTAGACCGCTTAGCTATCTCCCTGGCCCTCCTCTCAGATTTCTGTGTTGAATTCTGTACACTGATGCTGTGTGGACTTGCTGCAGGTCCAGCTGTGCCTGCTGAATAGTGCCAGTGACGCCACGGTTGAATCTGTGGAAGAGAATTATAATACAGGGCCGTGACCCAGGCATTGATCCAACCTGGGGGATGATGGTCAGGGCGGCCCTCCTGGACTACTTCTAGGTGCCCCTTGCTGTGTCCTTTTGCCCTCATTCATTGACACACTAAGCTCAGGCCCTGCTCAGAATGCAGCAGACTGCTTCTCATGTGTATGTGTGTGTGTGTGTGTGTGTGTGTGTGTGTGGGTCCTCCTCTTCTGGGGAAGCAGCCACTGGGGAAGCCTGTGTTCGGTCATGGTGCGGCCTTCGGCACCAGGGATCCCAGCCCAGGCCTCTCTGGGGACAGCTCCCCTGAGAGCCAAGAGCGGAGGAAGGACGACAGTTGGGCATGAGGGTGTGTGCCAGGTGTGGTGGTAGTCCCCGGAGGCTTTTGCGGAGCAGGGAAAACTCTCCCTGTGGGGCTCACGCTTGGAGGAACACAGGGAGCTAAGTCATCAACCTCTAGGAGAATGTGCCACGTGTTAGAAAGTGACAGTGGCAAAGAGCAACAGGAGCATGGAGGAGGGCAGGGAGGGAGTGCTGCTGGGTGGAGCTGACTCTGTTTGCCCTTTTGAGGTAGAGTCCCACTGTGTAGCCCAGGCTGGCCTCAAACTCACAGCGATCCTCCTGCCTCAGCCTCCCAGTGTTGGGATGACAGTCATTCGGCACCAAGGCTGGCTTGGTTAGTTCCTTGGTCTGTGAGCCACTGATGATCCCGAGCTGTATCTGCGGTATCATTCATTGCTGTCTTGCACGGCTCAGCTGGCACTGAATAACAATACCAGTGCTCACAGCCCGTGTGCCAGACCCTCAGCCACAGAAGCAGAAACAAGCAGCCACTCTGCCTTCTGGGCCCTGTTCTGAGTGCTCCGTGCTTGTGAATGGAGATTCCAGGTCCCCTGCAGAGCCCTGGCTCAGAGTCCAGAAGATCAGGCTGCCTTCCTGCACAAAATCGCATCTTCACCTAATGTCCAGAGCCACAGCTGTATGTACACGTGGTCACTGTGTCTTGGACAGCAAAGCAGACTCTTGTCCTAGTGAGCTCACAGGGCTAGCAGACAGCCACAGACAGGGGCCACCACTAAGGGGCACCAGGAGCTGTCCATGGTGGCAGAGGGGCCGCAAGGGGCCTGCTGACCTCATCTAGGCCCCTCCGCTGAGAGTCCACCTTGGCCCCCAAGCGTCAGCCTGGAATTTGCTAGAGCACCACTTCTCGGATCTGTCCCAGGTCTCCACAGTCAGGAGACCTCACAGAGAAACCCCGTGGTCTGTTTTACTAAACCTAGGGGATTCCGGCGTAGACTGGAGCTGAACTCTCCAGGGCCTGGCTCTGTCTCTGCTCTTTGCATGCTTCGTGACTGGGGGTAAATTACACAGCTGCTGTGTGCCAGTTTGCTCTTCTGTGAAAGGGGAAGATGGGCGCTTTCCCAGAGATGTCAAATCGTCAGCTACGTGCTGGTTAGATGATAAGGATCCTGGGGGTCCGAGGGGGTTCTGAACCCCAGAAGGCGGTGGGAGGCGGAGCAGGTTCTTCTCTTCCCCTTTCCCTCCTCCTCTCCTTCCCAGTGGGGGGCTTCCAGGCCTGTCCGGGTCTTACCCCCTCGCCTGTCTTTCCCCTTTCTCACAGCGGGTGCGGATGGGCCCCTCGTCCTCCCCCACTCCCTCGCCATCCCCCAGCCCCACGGACTCCAAGCGCTGCTTCTTCGGTGCCAGCCCAGGACGCCTGCACATCTCTGACTTCAGCTTCCTCATGGTTCTAGGCAAAGGCAGTTTTGGGAAGGTGCGACTCTGGGGTTCTGGGGCCAGGGGAGGAGGAGGGTGCAAAGGTCGGGTTCTGGTCCTTGAGGGATCTTAGGAGCCAGGGCTCCCAAGTCTTCTGGGGCTAGGTTGTGCCACCCGGGTTCCTGGAGGACAGGAGCAGAGGCGCCCGTGCTTTCCCTGAGGGGTGTCTGGTCTCAGGAGAGAGGAGGACAGCAGTCCTTGAAGAGAGCTGGGCTGAGCTCCGTGCGCAAGATCCCGAGCGGGCCGGCGCACGGGACCTCTTTGGCAGGTGATGCTGGCCGAGCGCAGGGGCTCCGACGAGCTCTACGCTATCAAGATCCTCAAGAAGGATGTGATCGTCCAGGACGACGACGTAGACTGCACCCTGGTGGAGAAACGCGTGCTGGCTCTGGGGGGCCGAGGTCCCGGCGGGCGGCCCCACTTCCTCACCCAGCTGCACTCCACCTTCCAGACTCCGGTGAGGGAGACGGCAGAGGTCGTGGCCCTCCCTTTCCTGCCGCTGGCGTAGGTGTCTGTGGGGGCGTGGCTGGTTGGGCGGGCGAGCTCACTAGCGATGCAGACGTTCTGGGGGCGTGGCCAGGCGGAGCGTTCTCTAGGTGGGCGTGGCCAGGACGCTAGCGCTCCACTGTAGTCATTCAGGTGGGTGGGCTTGATGAAAACGTCGGAAGGGGAACGCAGCGGCTCTGAGGGGTGTGGCAGATGAATGGGGTGCTGAGTGATGGGGTCACTGCTTTAGTGGTCTAAAGAACGTGTCAGACACAGGTGATTACGTCAGAAATTTAAGGGCATGCCGGGCGGGGTAGTACATCCCTGTAATCCTAGCACGGGAGGCTGAGGCAGGAGGGTCAGTGCGAGTTGGAGACCAGCCTGGGCTACACAAGTGAGCTCAAGGCCAGCCTGAATTGCATACTGAAACCCTGTCTCAAAAAGAACGAAGAAGAGCCGGGCGTGGTGGCGCACGCCTGTAATCCCAGCACTCGGGAGGCTGAGGCAGGAGGATCAGTGTGAGTTCGAGACCAGCCTGGGCTACAAAAATGAGCTCAAGGCCAGCCTGAACTGCATAGTGAGACCCTGTCTCAAAAAGACAAAAAAAAAAAAAAAAAAGAACAAAAAAGGGGCCCGGCTGGATGGCTCAGTGGTCTAAAGCACCTGCTTAGGAAAGCTTGGGCGGCTTCAGGGACCGCAGTTCGATCCCCAGCACCACAGGCTGCGCCAGCCCTGCCCTGAAGGCAGGCTGAGCCGGCCATAAAAAAATAAAGCCTGACACCTTGGGCCATAGGTTGCCAGATTAACGGGCGTGTAGCCAAATGTGGAAAGAGGCTTTGGTGTGTCCAGGTTTCAGCTGAGCGGGTGGGGTCCCAGTATTTAGTTCCGGGAAGGTGAGATCCGGAATCTGTACTTGTGCCGAATCAGGACAGGCACTTCCTATCCAGGAGGCCATGTTCCTGCCTGCTAGCCCCACTCATCCCCCTCCCCCCAGGACCGCCTGTATTTCGTCATGGAGTACGTCACCGGTGGTGACCTGATGTACCACATTCAGCAGCTGGGCAAGTTTAAGGAGCCGCACGCAGCGTGAGTCCCTGCTGCAGCAGTGAAGCGGGAGGCCATGTGCAGAAGGCCCGGTCCCACCCTTGACCTCCGGGTTTCCCTCCTGCTCCGCCAGGTTCTACGCGGCAGAGATTGCCATCGGCCTCTTCTTCCTCCACAACCAGGGCATCATCTACAGGTCAGCAGCCACAGGACTTCCCCGGGAGGAAAGTCAGCCCCGGAGGAGAAGAGACTGGAACCCGCAGCGCCACCTGCTGAGTTCAACCCCCCGAAATTCCGCCAGGGACCTGAAGCTGGACAACGTGATGCTGGATGCTGAGGGTCACATCAAGATCACCGATTTCGGCATGTGCAAAGAAAATGTCTTCCCGGGGACCACAACCCGCACCTTCTGTGGGACCCCAGACTACATAGCCCCCGAGGTAACCCCAAGCCCTCTGCTTGCTCCAGACGTGCTCCTACATCCCTTATCCTGAGTTGGGTAGTTCTAAGAAGGCCTCCGGGCCCTGCTGGAAGGAGGTCTATTGTTGAGCACTCCCAAGGGGAGGGTCCAGGTTTCTGAGCCCACAGAGTAGGCAGAGCGGGGGTGGGGGGGCGTTCTGGGGGAGGAGGACCAGCTCCTGGGAGTTCTGAGCCTGTCGAGGCTGGACTCCTGGACTTTAGAGTGCTGAGGGGGCCTATCCCCCAAGAATACCATGCCATGTATGGAGGCAGGGTCCTGTGGGTGCTAGGTAGGTAGGCTTACCTTGAGTATTCCGCTGCATGAAAGCTACCTGGTCAGTACTGCATGTGGTTGTGTATGACTGTGTGTGTGTGTGTGTGTGTGTGTGTGTAGCTGGAGGTGGAACCCAGGCCTGCAGCAGGCATTGGTATGCTCATATTTTGCCGTTCCAGGAGGGCAGTGCCATGCCTTATTATTATTATTATTATTATTTTGTCTTTTTGAGACAGGGTCTGGCTATGCAGTTCAGGCTGGCCTTGAGCTCCCTTTTGTAGCCCAGGTTGGTCTCAAAACTTGCACTGATCCTCCTGCCTCAGCATCCCAAGTGCTGGGATTACAGGTGTGCGCCACCACGCCCGGCCAGCCTTGCGTATTTTCAGTGGGCAGAGAATTGCTCTGATTTTGTACAGGGTGAGAGCTGGTGTCTAAGTGAGACGGGGTGGACATGTTCTTGACTTTACTGAGTTGAGAAACAATGTTATATGGAGAGGTTGTCCTTCGGTTTCTTTTATTCTTATCTTTTTATTTTTATTTTTTTCCCTTGTTTAAGAACTTTTGTTTGTTTATTTATTTATTTTTATGGCTGGCTCAGCCTGCCCTCAGGGCAGGGCTGGCGCAGCATGTGGTGCCTGAGATCAAACCGTGGTCCCTGTGGTTGCCTAAGTAAGCGCTTTAGACCACTGGGCCATCTGGCCAGCCCCCAAGAATTCTTTTTTTTTTTTTTTTTTTTTTTTT